>JTDE01004191.1:0-27700 GCA_014338405.1 Paragonimus skrjabini miyazakii
TGAGACCACCATAGTGAACAACACAATGATGAGGGGAAATGATTAACACAAGAAGCTGAGTAAGTATTCCGATCAGAGTATATGGGTATGTATTGGTGTTAATCTAAAACAGAACAGGAATTCGAGGATAATGCTCATTTTTCAAGTGGTGTAGCCCAACTGTTTACCTGAATGGAATCGCTAAGCTTGAGTGTAGGTAGTGTTCAACTGTTCTCAATGGAAGCATTTGACACTTCACCAGTAATGTTTTGATATCACGAATCGTAAGCGACCAAATATTATCCTTTTTTGTCAGCCAGGTTTTTGTGTTTGTCACATACACTTTGTTTGTCTACTATCAAGTAGCTCGCACTAATTTAGCAACTGTTGCTCATATTATATCATATTTATCACTACACAGTTCCAGCTGTAATCTTATCGTTTTTCAATGATGTTTGTGTCGAGCATCTCAGTCAGTCAACTCTATCAGTTGTCATTAGCAAACAATATATGAGCACACACATGATATGAACTGACCGCTTTGGGCAACTGTGAATATATTGGGATGCAGGTGCAGTATGACGAATAATGGATTATGATGGAGCTCCACATAAATTTCACAGAAACTGTCTGACTTGAATTCGAATCTGAAATGTTACAAGCAAATCAGGCTCCCTACTCTAGTCACATTGTTAATTAATTTTTATTGCAATATATATATAGAATATAATCGTGCTGTAGATATTTCGCTGAATTCCCTTCGGGATAATGGTGGCTTAGCGATATCAGTCCACATACGATTAATCGTAAAATACTGTAGCCTGCGTTTACTAGTCCTAGGATGAACGCTTCTGTGTTAATGAACACATTGGTTGATCTGCTATGGCAGTCCAGGTTCGAATTCAGTAAGACTGTCCCGAGTGTGTAACTCATCGTAGGCAACAAATGTGGCCATCTCCTTTACGACTTTTTCCATTAGCTCAGCAGCAGGCAATGCGAAGTTTGCTTTCTCTCCGAATGCCAGATTTCTGACGCTCATTTTCATGCATCCGTGTAGTGTTGAAACGTCGGTGTACTCCAAAGAATTCACCATGCACATTTTGTTTCAATCCTTATCATCAATCAGCCCTCTATTAATTTCTTTGTAAATGAAAGTCTAATTTGCTGAGGACAACATTTTATCGTGCAACAACGAACGGGGTTTCAGTTATGACCTACCTTACTTGCTATTCATGTTCTCTCTGCAAAATTGACCTCTTGTCTGAGTATTATTTTCTCCCCCTGCGACACCCCTGATAATGATTTATCTAAGAGCACGTTTTATCTAGTTCACTGAACGCATGCAATTGATGGTATTAGCCTGATTTCTATTCAGTAAAATAAACCGAAAGTTTAAGGCAGGGAAACGAACTAACATTGTTAAATCGCCACTAGCATTTTACGATTCATAACTCAAGTAATCGGCGGACACAACAGTGCTTCGAAATAACTAGCCAATCACAACGTGGTGATGTTTATCTGTTTATAAAACATGAACTTGTTATTACCAAACCCTACCCCAAAAATAAATACTGCCACATACGATTACCGTCAGAGTGACAATAACTTGATCAACATACATGGACTATTGGACATAAGGACTATTTCGTCAAAGATTCCCGTGACTAATGTGTTGTCTAGGCTGAGGGGAGTACTATCGTTTTCTGCTGAACCACCAACATTGTATCATACATAATCTATTTCGTATGCGGATAGAATATTTCCCGAGTATTTGGTTGTATAATCGTAAAATATCAGGTCGTACTCTGGTTAATCGCTTTTCCGCTAATAACGACCTCACAAATATCAGGTTGTTTCCATAAATCCCATCCTTTTTTCACAGAAATATCGATTCTCTTTTTTTTCTATGAAGCCGAATTCCTTTCTTTTGTGTTACAATTCCTCCAGTTCGATTTGTCTGAAGACCATTATTTCCATGTCTCACAATTTCTTAACTCTTGCATGATTGAACAGGCGAATGATATATTACAGAAGTGAACGGTACATGGTAGTTCCAAAAAGGGTGTGGTCTCCTATCCAATGTTGACGAAATGATTGTAAACAGGACTGTGTTGAACAAACAAATACTTGGAAAAACGACTGTTTTATTCTCACATTCATTCCGGTTTCAAATACTCATCATTACCTGTATTGTAGTGGGCCTTCATTTGTATTCCGTATGTCATAATGACCAGGTTGTTACCAGTTGAGGTGAAACTTTCTGGTAGATTTGGAGACCTTCCGGACTCAAACGAAAGAATATCGGCACCGCAACTCTCTCCGTCAAACACACGGAACCAACCATAAGTTCTTTGTACCTTGAAGAATTTTAGAACGTATACTATAGTATTTTAAGTACACATAGTAAAAGCAGAGTATGTAATTAAAACCGCCTCTGTTGAATATATGAAATCACTTCAAATTCAAAAATGCTTGAAGATACTATAAACAAGAGTTATTGCTTGAACAAATAATCAATCGGTGACAAAGAACGACGTCTTCAACATGGCGGCTTAACTAAATGTCGAATTTATACAGATTGTTGCAAGTACACAAAATTTGAATCTCGAGTTAAACGGCAAAATTGAATTGACTGCGTCATGCTTATTGTCCTTTTCCTTGAGGTCCGTTCATCACATATCCAAAAGAGTTAACACAAAAATATTAGAAGTAAAAAGATGTTTTGGCGAACAGTCTGTTTTCGGTTATTCATCATCGGGCCAATTACATAACATTTTATATCATCATGGTTGTCAAGTGATCAAAATCGAAAGCAATTAGTCACATAATTACATAACCAGATTGTGAATTGGAGGGCAATTAGGGGACAAAATTGACCACCGGGAGTATCGAGTCAGTCACGGGAGGCCATGGTAACCGTAGGGCTTGTACACATTTCTTCTGAGCGCACAACTGTGGGTTGCGCAACCGAATTCCGATCGCTTTCGCGGTGGCCAGAATACGAAATTTGACTCCTCTGGATTGACGACTGAGCAAGCAGTAAATGGGCTGGAAAGCCACCTCCGGTGTGACTTGGTGCCCTGAGTCAACAAGGTGAGCTAGAATTGCACTCGAAATGGACTTCACCTCGCCTTTAGTCAGCCACGCGGGGTGGTGTTCACGTATCCTCGGATGATATAAAATGTTATGTAATTGGCCCGATGATGAATAACCAAAAACAGACTGTTCGCCAAAACACCTTTTTACTTCTAATGAACTCATGGGGCTATTCGAATCGTTGGAACACAAAACTATGCTGTTGGATGGTTCACCTAAGGGAGTTGTAAGCAAGGCGGCGACAATCCACAATTGACTTCCGTTCGCTCAAAGTAGATTGCTGCTCCTACACGCTAAATTCTCGTTAACACTACAGCTACCAGGTTTACAACTCAAGTATACAGCAGCGGTAGCAACTATTGTTTTTCTCGGCAAAAACAGTTTTCACAAACGTAATCGTCACAGATGCTCCATAATACTTTCTGGTGGAACATTAACTAGCTGCAATTAGGCTACATTAACTTCCTCGTAGGTTGCAGTGATGTCAACGTCTATTGCAACTCTCAGTGACAATTGGGACACATTTATTCTGTTCACACTTCACTTCTTTATTTAATTTTTTGTGTACATTCAGCAGGGTTTAACACAGTATACGGTGACATTGTCACCACATCAGCGTCAACGCGAAACATGCACTGGCACATGTCACCTACAGTATCCTGTATTGTCCTAACAACTTACTGCAGCGATAATCGAAAACGTACATCAAAGCAGTGACGTGGGGTGCGACATTCACAGGAGATTTCTGTACACGGACCACTCTTTATGCACGATTCTACGACGCTGACCCACCGATTTGTTTCACATTACCCCATTGATTTCCATCTTCCAATGAAAATGGTTTATATTTTAATTTCAAATAATCAACATCGTAGAAGTCAGGGACAACATTTTTCAGTTAAATTTCTTGCATGAAAAAGTTAGTCAACGCTCTACAGTTTCTTAAAAAACTGTTTTCAGCTGAACTCGATTGATGAAAACATACAGCCACGTGTAAGCTCTATGATCGACCATTTTCAGCAGTGTGTTGTATGTTTAGGCGTATAACCCTAACGTAAAATTAGTTTTCACTATGGAAACCTTCATCTGTGCTTATTCCGGAAGCAATGCATGAAGACCATTTTGTTCCTTAGTTAGAACATAAACCAACGAGTAGCAGATAACACAACAACCATAACACTTGTGAAAATATAAGTTCTCCATATTTAAGGCAGTTTCCAGATTCATTATTTGCAAAAATTGTTCAGAGGTTTGATGTAGTTTTATGTGCACAATTACATACCTAATGGTTTCATGTGAAAACTCTAACAGAATATATGAACTCACTGTAACGTCATCAATTGTCAGTATAATTTGCAAGTTTTCTTCAACAGAAATACGCCAAATACATAATTTTCGTATTACAGATGGCTTGTTATGAAATGTATCCGACCGATCTGTCATCATGTTGCCGCAAACTTCAGTGAACAAAAAAAAATAAACTGTGGTATAATTTCTTATTAGCTGAAAAAGTTACAGCGTATATAAAGTTTACATTATTTCGTTCTTAGATTAGTGTGGATTAAAGGTTAGTATTACGATCACTATCAAGCATACTTGTTTTCCCGAAAAGTTCATTCACTTTTTGAAATACTACTAAGTATTATATTGACTGGAAACTTACTGTAAAATGGTTGCCTAGTACAAATCTTTGCAATATTATTAGTATCTCACTCATACCAAGACCCTTCCACGTTATTAGTTCATGGGACCAAATTCACTTACAAACTGACACTCAGCAATATGCTTACTAACCAGATTCGCATATATAGCACTTTTAAACATTAATGAGACCAACTGAGAATCTGTAACTTCTGTACTAACTAGCATGCAGTTGATCATTGCATGTAGGTATAAGGGTGCGTTTCTGATTCGGAAAATTTGTCTTCAAGCTTCTCGAGTAGCTTGATGAGACTGACTATCCAAATGTAAATAGTGAGTTCATGTGAAGCATAGAGGACGTGTGATGTGAAATCAAGAGTAAGACATAGTGGTCAGAATCCTAATTTGTTTTGAAATGAGAAGTAGATACTTGTGGTCTTTATGCAAATTCTTCAGATCATTAAAGTAGACGGCGTGCCCTATGAACAAGTTCATAGTTGACGGATCGATGAAGAATTTAAATATCAGATGAACAAACATTGAATGACTAAATGTTTAACTTATCAGGAAGACGGAAATTGACATAAAGTCTTCACCAGTAGCTTTATGGTAGCCAACTCCACTTTGCCTAATTGATCGACAAAAATGCGACAAACGTGATAAAAATCAGGCTGCATTATGGAGAATTGTTTAATCACGAAGCCATTGCAAGTACGACTTCCAAATTTGAGATCAACAAGTTGGATGACTGTACTCTGGGTTGGAAAGTTTTGGTGCACATACCTTGACCGTTCGATTGACTGATTCAGCAATGTTATGTTAACAAAATGACCACCATACTAGAAGATCAGAACAAGTTTCAGATAATGTGTGATGGAAAAGATAGAACCCCTGAGATCAAAAAAGCGATAGCGAAATCCATACGATGTTTAAACAAAGTTAAATTATTGATTCGACTATATTTGAAGTAATTCGCTTCCACTGGTACCATGAATCCCACGTTGTACTGGTCACCTAAAATTCACAAGGTTGAGGTAATACTCAGAAAAAGTTTGCACATGTGTTACTCTCCATACCATGCACTAGCTAATCGGACGTCACAAATACCAGATCCAGTTAGGCAAAAGCTTTTGGCGCACAGCTCACAGAATTCCTTTGATGTTGTGAATACAATCAGAAGAAAAGTTGATTGGGCAATTGTTATACTTTTTCGAAGTTTCACCCATATTTACTAACGTGCTGTTAAACAGGTCCAAAGAATGCTCATGCGGTTTTATTTGGAATAGTGAGGTAGACATCCACATACCATCAACCGAACTCAAACAGTTACTTTATCTGTGCACTTACAACTTTTTGTTCAGACTCTGGAGCTGTCTTGGCCAACCCTCTCTTCGTTGGGCTGACAAGACCCATTGTTCAAATGGACACTTGATTACGATTTGAAAATGATTTGACTAACTTCATTAACCATTCGTTCTTCGTTCACCCCTCAATGATTCTCAAACAAATTATGATTTAAAGTGAGATGTATTTGGCCTGACATTGTATCACTGAAAACAATCTTGTTTGCAACAAAGTATAACAAAATCAAATACGAGCATAATTATCAAATATCACACTTCTTGTATTTACAACAAATTGATTAAAAACAACCTTTTCTATAGACTTACTTTTAGTGACTACGTTAATTGTGCTGGCTGAAATAGTAGTAGACCACTTGCGATATTTGTCAATGCGACGGTAATGTTTACTAACAATTTCCATTTTTCGTGTATTTACCTGAGTTTGAAGCTTCGTCAATTGAAAACAGGTTGGCAATAAAACAGAAAATTTTCAATCAATACAATGTCATTGTAATGAAGTTTTGGCTGTGCCAGTGCACAGAGTCAGCTAAAAAATAGTGTCGAGATTTTCGAAGGATCAATAGTGAATTTTATGCAAATAACGTCTAAGTTTATGCATGCAAAGTAGCTTACGTAATCAAAGATGTCACACAAACAGCGTTTTAGTTTGTTTCATATTTACCGCCAACAGAAATCATTTTGTATGTTCGTACAAAGAAACGGCGCCTAAAATAAAATATGAATAGTGCAGTAGTGTGCAGTACTGTATTCTAAATTTCCATCTTCCTCGTCATAGGTCACATTTGCTTTGATACGCAGGAGGGACAGGGGAGAATGTGACGAATAACAGTTAACACTAATGAGACAGCAGTTTTCAATACATAAAATAGATATGTATATATCAAGGGATGATGCTGACGAAACAAGCATATACGGTTATGGTGATAACGGCACAGGATTGCCTAATGTGACAGAAATTGCAGTGTTAATATCGATTTTCTTTTAGTGTCATATTCGAATGATGAAAGGTCGCGGACTGCAGTCTACCAGTCCTAGGTAGAATGTTGACCAGCAGCAAGCAAGCATCAGTCAGATGTAGGTCAGACGACAAATTCGCTGGTGTAATAATGTGTGGCCATAGAGCGTTTTATGACTTGCAGATTAGTGGAGGTAGAATGAAACCATCTTCTACCGCAGTATCAATCAAGCACACAAATCTGACATGAACATAATAAATAAAGTTGAAGTCAAGAACAGAGTAATGTGGCTACCATCAGTTGTTAAGAGTCAACGGTGTGGACTCTATCTGCGTGTTGTGTTTGAGCTGGTTGTGATGGGCTTGTCACGCTCATTGTTGTGCTATAGACGTTATCAGCAGTATTACTGTCTTGGGGTAATTCAAGTTGTCTACGGGAATGTCTGCAAACAGCAAATCGTTCGGGCAGCAAATCTACAGATGTGTAAGTATTTTGTGTAGTAAAGATATTGACGCTTATGCAGCCATGGCGAATGATCAACACGGCTGTATTGTTAGTTTTGTGTAATTCTGTTCGGATTTTCTAGCCAGGGAGAAACGGTTATATCACTGTCAAACTAGTCCTACAACTACTTGGAAAAATTATAGACCTACGAGTTCGACAAACTTACACGGAACCTGTCAGTGGTTTAATTGTAATCTTTTTCACAGTTCTGCATGCTGTTCCGGATATACTCAGTATAAAGTCTATCAGATGATGACCAACATTCTTGTCACACAAGCCTGATACCCGAGAACTATGTCCTATACTTGATTGAGATCTCGATGAACAACAGTGAACCTTGAATGCAGTGTTCATTGCCTCATGGTTAAGATTGAAAGCATATTTGAGCAGGGCCAAACCACTCAGAACAACAGCATAATTACAGTTGTGAGCCCACAAAACCTGATACTTATATAATTTTGTAAAAAGTACATTATGAATCCGACAAGCTGAAGGGAGTGTATTTGTTCCAGTACATGCTTCGGGTCATACCCAGCAGAGAACAATTCCTAAAGGAGATCTAAATAATGCAGTCAGTATACATCAGAAAACAGACTAATAGATAACACTGTCTAAAAAGTCGATTGTTTTCATTTTGTAAAATGTCTCATTGAGAATAACCTTGAGAACACAGCAACAAAATGAGACCAGATACTATAGTTTATCGCTATCTGTTGCGAAAATATATCAATTGTATCATATTTCTTTTACAGTCATACAGAAGAACAATGTGAAGAACACGTTTCCAAAATTTTCATCACCAAACCAATGTGTCTGTGTAAGCCGAGTGATGTGACCTGAACGTCACAGGTGCACTGAAATTATACAGACAAAAGAACTAATGTTTGATGTTGTTAATATGAGGACTGATCTTTGACAAATAAAATGAATTGTAACATAAAGTGAAACAAATCCTTATTAATTTTATTGGCTGGATATAGGAATATTTTGGCGAATTTGTAGATGGTGATTTGATTGAATCATCCTGTATTGCGTTGTTATAGAGGGTTACTTCAATTCGTTGAACTCGTACGAAGACCACTAGCCGCTAAACGACGTTGATATCAGTCACACTGAGCTGACGCCGACACAATGTTCAAACAAAATCACAGACAAACTACCGCACTGGTAATTTAGAAAGGTCAAATATCACTTGTTATGTCTAAGTAGTTGTTAATAGTGAACAAACGAATATGAGTGCGAAGTGTGTTTTAACAATTTCAAGTACATACAGATATGTATAAACTTACGAACAGATCCAATATTGTTGACTGACTGAAACGCCGCACTAAACCCGGTTTCCTGGACTGAATCATCTGAGATGAAGATAGCGCTCAGCTGGTTCCTGGTTGACATGATTGTCCCGTTTTCAATACCAGCGTAAAAACCGATAATCGGTGTAGAACACGGAGCACCATCAAATACAATAAGAGCGTCGTAGTAGCTAATTCCATCTGCACTTACTTCCAGCTTAACAACAGAAAATGTATGAATAGTTCATAGCAGTTGCGACTATATTGTAGTCAGAGGTGTATTTACGAACATGTTATTTGCTATGCTACAGTGTTTACTGTTTAGTACGCATGTAGTGTGTACAGATATCTAAAAGCAAACAGCAAAATCAAACCATCGAGCTCACAAAGGCACTAGTAACAACTGTTCCGATAGGCCCGTGTTGTGTGATGCAATCTTACACGTCATTATCGCTTGTATAACATGGCATGCAAAGTAGGTTTTTGTCCGAGTAACGACTCAGAATTACGTAGACGGTGTTACGAGCCTCAGCAGTCAATCCGTTGATCAGCAGTCCTCTGAAAAGTTCTTCTTTTGATTGCACAATAGTACGTATGAACTAACGACTAAAAATGGTACATCTTCACCAGATAACTAGAAGCGTTCTTATGGTTATCACTAAAATCTTGCCGCGTTATTCGCATATGACTATAAGCACAGCTTGTTGTCAACCAGTTTCTTTCAAGATGCAACAGTTCATCGCAACCATTTTGGCGAACGGATATAAATAGAATTCTCATAGTTCGATTCACACATTAAATATGCGAGATCAAGATCACACTCTTTCCTGTCAAAGTTTACCTTGCTGCATAGTGGCATACGGAGACGGCGAGATATGACCCAGCGTAATGCATCGGTTGCTACCAGAAATTGAACTAATTTTCCCAGATGACACTTGACTGTCTGACACCGCAGATTACATAACAATGTTCATAACCCAACGTGAATTAATAGTAACTCATCTACGGTTGTCTTGAACAACATTACATTTCAACGTCTTTGCATTTTATGATACCATCTCCTAGCAAGTTTAATGAGATCAGAAATCTCGACCTGTCTACGAAGTCCTAATCGCGGGATTATCGATTGGAGTTAACAGACAGTAACCGTGTCTCTTATCTGGAAGATCGAGCAATCTGATCGTTACTCGCAAGCGAAAGTGGTTGACCATTCACATGTGATAATTCGGTCGTGCCTAATGTGACGTCAGTAGTCCAGTGCTCAACACAGTTGCCTCATGAAAGCGTGACCGGAGTTCTAGTCCCGGCAGCGACGAGGATATGCACTACTGACGAGCTCTAATGAGAGCGAAACCCGAGTTTAGTGCTTCTTTTCGAAATGGGCCGACTAAAATGTCTATGGGAATGCGACAGCTGCGATTAATTGTGAGTGATGTTCAACTTGAAATATATCATCTCCGATTGGAATCTGGCAAAAGTAGTAAAAAGCTTTCCAGTTGATGTTATTCACCCTGCGATATGAAATGAACACTCCTCATCGTCTGCATCAATATGAATTCTCTGGTTAGCTTTTTTGGAAGGACACCAAATGATTCGAGTTAAGCGAGAACAGGTAGCTAGTGCATTTTTCTGCCCGAACAGGTCGTGATAACAATTCTGATTTGTAAACGGATGGGTTATGAGAGGATAGGTTTAGTGTTATGCTGTTCGTAAATATTCGGCAAATTATTGAATTAGTCATCATGAGTAATATCGAAACAACCAACCTAGGTATCTTACTAATTAATACCACCCTGCTACTGGCATATTTGTACTCCATCCACTATACATACCAACATGTATTGTTTGGTAACTGTCTCTTATCAAATCACGAATACAGCAGTTGTACATACTCTGGGAATTTAGTTAGATCTGACAAAACAGCAGCCATCTCATGCGTACATTGGTTTAGCTCAACCAAGGAGTTATTGGTTCACGCATTTGTCTCAGACTAAATGCCTTTGAGTGCCCAGTTTCGCAGAGAAACATGTAAGATAATTTTTGGTTTGAAGTTTTTTTTCATAACTCTTTATGCGCACTTAAAAGAAGTAACTTGTCAAATCTTTTCTACGCTGAGGTCTGTATGGGTTTATTGGTCCACTCGAAAGATGATAATTTCACTGGTTTTAAACATTTCTATATTGAACTCACAAGAAGTGGATCAATGGTAAGCGATATTCGTTGACTTGCAGCGACAGTAATCTGCCACAACTCGAAACTTCTTGACGGATAAACTGCGGGGTAATTCGGGCTCGTAAATATCCCCGAATTTTGGTTGACAATGAGATGCGAATTGCCTATAGGCGAAATAAGACAACACACATGCGAGATAAAACTCTGGACGAAATCTAGTAAACATTAGTCATATTGTTTACTGGTTATTCCTAGAAATTTCCAGAAGAATATCAAAAACGTTGCAGGTTATTGAAAGGTAAATGGCTTCTGCACATCCATTGTTATGGCGTTGCTGCTACGTAAAGTTCACCTCTACATTGAGGCTTCATTTTGAACGGTTTCAAACTTACTGGAACTTCTCAAATGAGTTCAAATCCAAAGGCTAGCATTACATGTTAAACACATTTGAACAAAACATGCTATCACAATTAAGATGTCCAGTTCCCATGTGAATTAACCACATGAATACACATACAAATCACAAACTCTAAAGAAATGTACGCAATTTTACCAGTGCAATACGATAACGATTAGTGTGTTGATTCGACTGTGGTGGCTTTACCTCAGACTGACTGCTTACATAGATACATCTGAAGTCGCAGATATCTGATAGACTACATGGAGAATGTTGTCAGGTTTGTGTACCTGGAAGGCTGCATCATCCGCGACGGCGGAGGTGGTGGGAATGAAATAGAAGCGCGTATCTCTATGGCTGGGGTGGTGTTAACTAGTTTGATCAATCTCTGACGACAGAGACATATCGCTCTTATGTCTAAAGGTCGTATATATAAAGCGACAGTGGGGGCTGTATTACTTTACGGTAGCGAAACTTGGACGCTCAGGGTAGAGGATGTGAATCTTCTTCAGATGTCTGACCACTGATGTCTACGTTCGATCGCTCATATCAAGTGCCACCAGCGAGTAAGCAACGAGGATTTAAGGAGGCGGGTACTTGGTCGTGATCGTCAAACTAGTCCGTTTGTTCAGTCACCACATTTGTCCCGACTTAGATGGTTAGGTCATGTACTAAGGATACTGGCTATTCGTTTGCCACAGCGAGCACTATTTGCCGACGCTGCGGCCGACTGGCTCAAGGTGAAAAGTGGACAGATGTTGACCTGTTGTAAAGAAATTAAGTCAGTCCAGAGGGAGTTGGACACTCGTGACTCAGAGTCGGTAGCTTGAGATGTTAGGTAAGATGGCGGCTAATCAAGCCCAGTGGTGTGAATGTTGTCGTTGTTTGACCCAGTTGTCTGTGAGGTGAGTGCACTTAATTACGCGGGACAGTGAAAGTCGTGGGGAAGTTGTCTTGCTGATGACGCCTTGCCCTCGCTTGCAACTTGGTTGTTTATTTGCAAGGTGTAGGCATCTTAATGTTAAATGTTTGAATATAGAGGTAGCTATCTTTTAGTAGTTGGGTTCCTTCCTCTAGCTTTCATTTCTCTTCTTTTTCCTTATAGAGAGTTTGCTTTTTTTCCTTCGTGGTTGTGTGGTAGTTAAGCACCAATATGAACCACTGATGTATTGCTGTCTATGATAATGATGACAGACTGCATACCAGTCGCAAGGAACATAGACATTTAATGGTGGTACCATACACAGATGATAGCATATAGTGTTTTTAGCGGAGACAAGGTTGATTGTGTAGGGGTCTTCAGATCTTCCTTCAAAGGAAACTGATTTTTTCGATGTAAAGCTCACAGAATTCAGTCAGTGAACCTGCCGGAAAGTAAAGTGATAAACGATGAGCAGTTTCAGTGAACCATGCAGTACACATAAGGAATCTCACCGATAACGTACCAGTTGCTCAATAGATATCAGTTTTCATTCTGAAGTGCTACGCCACCTCAAAATCAATGCTATAGGTTGCTGAAACTTCATGAAATCTTCAGACGTCACATATCGTAATCCGAATGAAGTTTGAATACATATTTGGTGTCCTGCATGCTTGTGAGCTACGGACCGCAGTATAATGCTGAGTGAAGCTAGGCTAGTTTGGTAGTTCGTTCGAGATATCTGTGCGCGTATGCTGTAGTATCAATCCAAACATTCCCCAGAACGCTGAGCCATGAGAAAAATTTTTATAAATTAAATTATTGTGGAACCTGCGACCTTTTAAACCTATCAAGATATTTGATTGATAAACCGTCAGGTGACCATGTATTGAATCTGTTTAGAAATGACAGGGATGTTAAACAAACCGCGTACGCAATCCTGCTTACTAAATAAAGTTACTTGAAAAACCGGCCTAAAATATTTACCATTGTGACGTAACTCCATCACATTGCTTTTCTTATGGCTTTGACAGAAAATCGAAGAGTTTGGAGGGTTTTGTTTATTTCATTCTATAAAAGTAGTTTTTCAAACTCGTTAGATGAGATGGTGCACGTTGTGTTGCCACAACGTGTGTGAACTCATGTGGATGACCACGCTTCATACACCTCAACTTTTGGCTACGTGGGGGGGTCGATTTTAGTTTCTACAATTATTTTGCACCTCAACACCACGAAACTTACTGAATCATCCCCGTTTTATGCACATTTCAGTTCAAAAATGTTTACTTACTACATTCAAGGTAAGATGTTTTACGAGATCAACAAAAGCAGTCACCACTGAAAAATTGACATTTCTCAACTTAGTATCAGTGTTTACGAAATACTTAACTGGTGAAGGCATGACGTAATTCAGACGCGAAATTTCAATGCCGCTAATTTGAGGAACAGAAATCGGAACGACCTTGAATTATTCATTCAATTTTCCTCGTGTTCAGATGAATTAGTAGCATTGCTTGACTTCGAAACCCCCCTAGTCTGACTGGTTTAGCAACTGTCCATACCACTGTACGTAAGTACTGATCGATATCTTTGATTTTCAACACTTATACATGGATTTCCGAAAAACAATGCAAAGGAAACTATGGAAGTTTTATAGGCTATTCGGGTTTTATCACTTATCGTGTGGTACGAAATTTTCCCATCAACTGGTTACGTGCTCAGTTCCTGCTGTCCTGTTTGTGATAAAATAACTCAGCTGGACAGTTTAGAATTAACCTTGTCTAAATCATCATCAAACCACTTGCTGGTGTAATTTTGTGAATGTCTGTATTTAAGCTGACTTTACGTTGCATGAACATATAAAATTGACATTTTCAACCAATCTGAGAAAATCGAAGTAATACACACTTACTTTGAGCTAAGAGAAATTTCGTACCCACGGCTAATGTCAGAAGCAGCAGGTCAGTAAACCAATTGCGACACATTATTGTTGATAGTCGGTAGCTGAATAAACCAGCTATCAGGTTATTTATAAGATGGCTGCCTTCGGAACAGATCTGTAATTGGTGCAACAGATCAGCTTTGTTATTGGTTTAATACTTTTAACATCATGAAACATGAAACAACTGAGGAGGTGAGTGGTTTCAATTTTTTCGACAGATCATAAGTGATAACAATATCGATAAATGGATTGAGAATAACACAACGTTACGGGCAAGTTGTAATACTCTACGTTTCAACCACCTCGGGAAGGCCACCAGAGGTGGTTGAAACGTAGAGTATTACAACTTGCCCGTAACGTTGTGTTATTCTCAATCCATTTATCATTAACATGTTAAACACGACGCCTAAAGTGTTTGAATTCATTGGTACTAAATTTGGTGCGGATATCCTACAATTGATAACAGTACCATTGGCTACTGGAGGTAAAACTGAATTATTGGGTCCACGTTACGGGGAACATAAATATTTCGGAAATAAATTTGATTGAGATTTTCATCAAAAAACCACCCACTATCATGCAGTGCTTGCTTACACCAAACGAAATAAAAGTCTCATTAATACCGTTCCCATTTTGTATATTGAGTAGAGTACGCAATTGGTCGATACCATTCACTTTGCAATTTAAGACTATTGGATTAATGTGAACTGTGATTGCCTAATTAAGACATACTAACAAACAGACTTTCAATTCGATTCAATAGACAGCCTAGTAACAAGAAGTATGAAATTAAGCGGTAATTTTTATGCACAACGCCGGTAAACTAGTATCCAATTTTCAAAATTTACCTATCCTTGAACCAACTGTGACAATATAATGTTATCAACTAGGCAGACGCGAGAACACCTCAGTGAAGCTCTACTTTGCTTGAGCAAATACACGCAAGTTGCAAGATACACGAAGTTGTACATTTCACTATGCCGTAATAACTAGGGCTTAGTTAGACAGAAAGCTGTTGAGTTTGATGCTTAACAGAAATCATACGAAACTAAAGGACGAGTAAACTTTTAAAATATTTTGCTAGCATATTTTCTTCAGACATCTAAATGTTTTGAAGATGTGACATAACTAGGGTGAACGTTGCTTATGGCGAAATGCATTGCCCACGTAAGCAGATCTCAATTACTTGTGGATAGTTTAGAAAATTCGGAAGAGTTGAAGCCCTCACCAACGTCGTAGACAACTACACAATAAACGATAGAATTTAACGTGTTGCTCTAAAACATAAATGTGAGAGATGTTCAAAATACCTCAACTGCACCTCTGTCCCACCAAAAATATTCAAATTTTATTTTTCCATTGAATAGAATGCCTTGCAACAAACCAAACAAAACAGCAACTATCTGAGAGATGCCAGATTGGAGAATGCGTACTAGGGTGTTTGTTTTGTAATCGCATGAAAAAAGTGAATGTATTTTTAATTTTGTATGTCGTGGTTTGTGCTTAAGAAAGGAGAGAGTCGAACGAAACGGTTAATAGAAGAAGCGTGACCAATGCACACACTTTACATCGACTGGATTGAGTATTGGCTTTAGTGAGTTTAGTAATTTATTTTTCCGTGCATAACCTCCTTATATTCGAATGAGTGCTGGATGTAGATGTTCGTTTATTCCATAACGAGACCCTTTGTTTATAAGCATGTAGAATGTTATATTTTCGTCAGAAAAAATCGTTGGATTTTGAAGTCTTGTTGTCTCTTGTCATCTCTTTGCATGATCTCCCGGATAACACAGATGTATATCTTCAAACGAATGCTCGTTAACAAGCATCACGTACTATCCAGTTAAGGAAAACCGCTATTCACGCGCCACACTAGAATACTTTTTTGAGAGGGGCATCCCAAGACAAAGCATCTATAGCAAATCACGAAACACCGTTCGACACAAGATCCGGCATATCATCATCATTCCTGCGGTCGTGCAAACGTACAGATAACATCAACTATCTGTTTGACATGAAGCAGAAAGTTACGGTTAACACTTCCTAGGGAAGCTCAAATGTCACTTGAAAGGTTCTGTAAAGTTCCAATTAACCATTCACCTGCGCTGTCGTACTTCCGTTCTTTTCACCTTACACGAAGTGGTTTCTCGTTTGCTCGTCTGACTCCGTTTGTTTGATCAGGTCAGACATCATTGCTGCTATTTGATTGATTCGCCATATATAGTGTGATGGTTCCAAAAATACAGAAATGAAGTAGTTAACGCAGTTCAACCTCAGGGTTAACTTCGACGCAACAACCGAACTACTCGAAGCAAGTAATTTATCCCTCGAACGCAACTGTACAACTTATAGTCAACAATGTAATAAAACAACAATAATGAGAAATAGGTTGTGACGATCGCCATAATAGCCATTCCCTCTAGTCTGAATTGTTGTCTGATGCTCAATAAAAATTTTGGTGTTTACGTCATCTCGTTCTCAGGTGTACAATCAGTCCGTTCGACTGACTAATTGACTCAAGTGGAACTGACACAACATCCATGTTATCAGTTCAATTTGACTGAATAGCGACGTGTCATAAATGTCTCCTTATCGGCATGACAGGATTTTGATATCAGTAGTCAACTCCTGGATGAACATGGACATGAGTATGTCAGTTAAGTTGGATTCCAATGCATTGCTTCTGACTAATTTGCTTGTTTGACAACTAAAACTACGCAGGAAGCGAAAGCACATTTTTATCATGAAGAAAAAATAAGGTTTTCCTCAAAACTCAGTTGTGATAGGTAAGATAAAACGATATATTTCAACGAGCTCACAAACACAACAGACTTCTTCTGACACTTGTTTAGATTGAATGACAGTCTACTGAATACATCAACTTATTAGTAAGACTGATTCTATTAGTAGTACAGATCAACTGTAAATAATCTCTGCAAGAATTTTTACAACTTTCGGATTAACAAAAACCACAGTGCAAATAATGTGAGCAAGCCATATAATTACGCTTGGCGCCAGATGGGGCAGATATAGAGTTTTTTTACTTTTGTTAACTAACGATGTTTCATTTTTGTAAAAAAAACGCTTTCACCATACTTCTGCATGTTGTTCAAACTGATTATAGTAACCTCACAACACAACACAAAATTTGTTCACACCGGTCTACTCTCCTGTGTTTGCACAGTCGCTTGAGGACACCACGCGGAACTTTCACTCAATTTGTTAGCTTTGTCTTGCTACAAACATCGTCGTAGCTTCGATTACGCTTCAGCGGCAATTCACGGTAACTCCGTAATCACCTTACGTAATAGATACTAGTAATTTGGAATATTGTGATGGTTATTTTGAATATCTGTGAACATTTTCTAAGTCAAACTTTTTGAATACCGTAACTTACTTGAACTATGCAACTTTTCTATTGTATCGTTCATTTTGTTGTCACCGATAGCCTAGTGAGATACGCCCGTATTTACTTGGTCCATTCAACAATTCGTTCTTGACCACAACACAGACATCTGATCAAATTAATACAAACGATTCTGTGGCAAGAAAAGGGAAGTTTCATTAAAGCAGCTAGTTTCCGCAGTCGCCAGACGTTTTTATCATTGCTGGTACGTGCGGATATCGGTTAGCTTATTCTATTTCACTGTACCCGAAGTTTCCAAAGCCTTCGTTGTCGGTCATTTGCATCCTGCTTTGTACGGCTAGAGATAGTGGTTCTGTTTTTGTAATATTTTCGAACTCGTCGTTCTGATATTCGCTCCGTTGAACGATTGATGCAAAAACCGATTCACACTTAATTCTAATTGGCTTACAGAGATTGCTGTTATTTGGCAAGCGTCGTCCAGTGAATGTTCTTTCAAATTTAGAACAAGAACCAAACTGTTTTGTTGAAAAATGTAACTACATGGTGCGTCATACAGATAGCCGTCTTGTTTAAACTCTTGGAAGAAACCAACGAGACAAATTAACAGTTACATTTTGAGGACGTCCATTCATATTTTGCTGTAGTTTGTTGAATAAATACTGGGGTAAGTAGCACTGGTCCGTAATTTATGACAATGAATTTAAATGCTTGCTCGTTCGAAACTGAAGCTACAAATAGGAGACATTACGTCCGTTGTAGGTTGATTATAGAGGCACTCAGGCGTATCAGAAAATATAACGTATTATACTGTGAACAACTATGAGGCAAGAAGGATGCGCTACAGCATAAGCGAAATTTGGAGCTAGTATTGTTCTCAACCACTAATGTAGTCGCATTGGCTGTATGAGAGAATACGGACCAGTAACAAACAGCTATTCTTTTTTAACTTATATCAAAAAGAGGCGCAATATTTGGAAAAAGTTTATCACTTGACATGCTTCAAGCAATTGGGCTGATTTGATAACAAATGACCATTGGATTTCTCACGTATGTCTGTTTTGGAATGTTTAACTTTAAACTAATCGCAATGATTTACCTGAACGTTAAACTCAAGCTGTATGTTATATTACGCTTTGTCAATTTCCTCCATATACGCCACTGAGTTCAACTGCTTATATGCGTCGGCAAAATACTGATGTTCATTGTTCCATTGGCATGAAACAATGGTTTCACACAGGTTTCGTTTGCTTATTTTGGTTAACTTTTGCAACTTAATCTGATGTTCTAATAAATTTTTTCGTAAGGAAGTCGGTAATTTAGCTTTTGTTAGACGAGCCGACACACTCGGTCATATTACTGATATGCTTGGGCTGACTAAACGAAGGATTACGGGTGAGTAATAAGGGATTTTGGTTTTCATATAGACTGAACATCACTCACAATTGATCGCAGGTGTCGCATTTCCATAGACGCTCAACCACTTTCGCTTGTGAGTACTGATCAGTTTGCCCGACTGTCTCGATAACAGACACCGTTGCTGACTGTTAACTCCAGTCGATAACCCAGAGGTTAGGACTTCCTAGGCAGGACGAAATCTCCGATCTTATTAAACCTGCTAAGGTTATCGATTAGAGTTAACAGACAGTAACGGTGTCGCTTATCGAGACGATCGGGCAATCTGGTCATTACTCACACGCGATGATAAATCGGTAGGGCCTAGTGATAGGTCAATGGTGCAGCAGTCAACAGGGTTGCCTCATGGAAGCGTGGCCGGAGTTCTAGTCCCTGTCGTGGCAAGGATATGCACTACTGACGAGTTCTAATGGGAGCAAAACTCGAGTCTAGTGCTTGTTTTCAAAAAAGATCGATTGGAAATTCTAAGGGAATGCGAAAGCTGTGATCAATTTTGGGTAATGTTCAATCTATATAGATGAACGATATCAGTACATGGTTAGAAATGCTTGTGAACTAAACACGTTATCAATCATTTAATTGAAGTGTGCTCATCTGATGAATTACATCCAAGGAATTAAACCGTTTTTAAAATTGTGTTTTCACAAGTTAAACACAATGCTATATCTAGCTGTGCAAATTTGTTTGAAAGTGGCAACACCATTCTAAATGTTAAACCACAACGAGAGTTCCCAGTATGCCACAGCGGCTTTGTTCTGCGTGTGATGAATATAAAAAGTATCGCCATCCGACTGAACAATTGCGTGAAGCTACCAGCATTAGTATGCGTTACATATTCAATACTCATTATTCAATTTTGATTCGCACGCTTTCATCAGCCGTTGTTCTCGTACAACAGTTATTTTTGGTTCTTGTGAATTCGACAAATAATTTCCCAACTAAAACGTGTACTTCATGTGGTTCCTCTTGTCCTCAAGCGACAGATGGCAAATCTCAGCTTATGCGGTATGATTTTGAGTTGACCAGTGGTATGCACCTCTCCAACTTAACAGTAAATGGTTCTCTAAAAGAGTGAAAGTGTTTTTTGACGGATATTTATCTTCTTTATTCCTGTGCAACACAATCAACGCAGGTGTGATAAAATGAACTAGACTACGTTTAGGTGTGAGAACGGTCAAGTTAGACATCGGATGTTATTGATACTACGGTTCATACTATTGCCGTTTTCAGTGTAGCGGAGTATATCATCGAGCTCTTCCGGAATACACGTCCCTGTGACGAGTACACGCTAGTTACACAAAAATAAAGAGTCACAGATCGAGACGAACATGTCGATAACATCTGCACGTCGTTTGGAGTAACATATGGGGGAATAAAAAAAAAACAAATGAGCATTATACCACTTACTACTTACTGCTGTGCAACAATATGCGTGTGAGCGAGTTGGCATAACACCACGTCACCAGCGTTTAAACAAGGTTCAGACAGCTGTAATTTGCACCCAAGAGCCAAGCAACAGCATTATTTAATGTTTCCTTCTCAGATAAGAATTTATAAGGAATACTTGGGGAAGAAAATAGTGTTTTGAGGAACGCCATTATAACGGATGCGCCGGTAACAGGCTTTGTCACTGCAAACGGTAGTTCGTATCTCTATTTTTTCCGCTTATTGGTCCAAAGTTCCTATTGTTTTACTTGAATGAATAACGGAAAACGCTCGGATATCTTTGTGAGCTTCACACTGTACACAAGAACTCTTGGAAATAGGAACTCATTTAAAAACTATTAACAAAGTGGCGTTCGATCGAGTTCGACTGTCACTTGTGTATGCAATGATGAGTAGAAAACACTTATAAAACAATGCTTCAAAACAGTGTTGGAACCTTTTCATGCAGAAGCGTTATCAAAAAACCTATTGAAAAAATGCACACATGCAGGATCTCTCAGGAAGAACATTTTTTTCAACCGACTCACGCAGTTTTCACAGGTAACTTTATAAGCAGTAAATATACAAGACGGAAATAAAATGTTTCTAGTAAATCCCGGAGGATTCCCTAGATTTTTGCCATATTAATAAGTGGCGAATGAACCAGCTGGCTGTCAAAATAGTGCATGACTGCATTTCATAGAAATCACCTCATTCACCATAGCAAGTCGTCTGCCAATCTCAAGATATTGACTAAGATATTTTTGGTAATAGTGAACAATAAGGATGTCAGACATTTGTACCCAGTTATCCAATATCAGAAGATTATAGGTGTTTCAAGACAATTACGTTTCGTGATATGTACTGAACCCCATAGTAAGATGACATTGTGTAATTTAAAACATTGAAAATTATGCAAAATTAATCCAACTTTGTATGCATTAGTGCACTCTAATGTAGATTGAACTATTTTTGCAGACAAGAAAACACAATTGCAAATCACTAATATAAACCACGCAAGTTACACATTATTGAATGATTTGAACAGGAACCAATTCTGAGATTATGTAAGTTTCTAGGGTATGCCACTCGCAATTATACTGACTAACGCAGCAACACTTTTCCGAAGGTAGTAATCCGGTTTATAAGTTAACAATCCAAACGGAATAATGAAACAGATGCCAAGACCATTACGGGTCTCCAGACTACTCACCACAAAGTTATTGGCACAGAATATCTCACTGAACAACCCAAAGAGTCGCACAATTCGCCAAAGTATGCTCACTTTACATCACCTACCTGATTTTTCAGCCCAGACGCAGGTTACGTATCAACAGCATTATCTTGCACACAGAGTTAATGCTTCATAAATCCAATCATTTTACCTTTGTAAATGGACATTCAAGCTTATGAAATTTTATGTAAAGCACACTGAAGACAACGGTTTGCCAAGAAATATTTTACATTGTCAAATGTACATCCAACAAAATGGTTTCCGCTACCTGGTTGAACAAGAGAAATTGTTTTGTCCACGACAATTGAAGGCTAAAGCAAATTGTACAAGCAAACAAGTCACACACACAGTAAATAAACTGCTTGATTTTCGCCGTTCATTCCTGTTTGTCATTTTGTATTGTAAAACAATCACACCTAAACTCCCTACAACTTACTACAACTTTCCTTCACATGTAACGCTCAACTTGTTCGTGTTTTTCTACCTCGGTTTAACCCTAAGTTGTCATCAGCATTACCCTCAGTTTGGTCAATAACCTGAGAGATTGATGCATTTGCTTATCGTAATGGTTGGATGAGTACTATTAACGGTTAGTTTGCTGGTCTAATTTGTTATCAATAGATCTACATGTAATCAGTAGCAACGGATTTTCATTCATTCAACCACATCGGACGTAAGACTCGATGTTTCCCGCGAATATTCCTTTGCCAATGCAATAAAATTAGTCCATCCCATCAGACTTTTCTGTTTGTCGTTCCTAAGTGCTTCTTGTGCGTTATTTTCGTGCAGATTCAGCATACAGCTATGCCCCGCCTTTCAACCCGCCTCGTTTGAGTTTATAATTGGTTGTCCTATATAAACTAGAGGGACGACATGAATAAATTAGGACAGCAACGTTATTTCCACTAAAACGATTTATCATCAAGTTTTGTTTCTGTCGAAATATAAGGTCATAGTGTAATTTAAACACAACATGATTTTCGTGGACAGCACTAACAGGAATATTAAAGTGAGTTCAGAATTGGCCAACCTAATTGTAGATACGTTGCAAAGTGAACTGAAATGTACGCGTTTCATACAATCAGCAATGAACCGTTTATAGTGGTGCGTAATATACTAAACACAGTGGTAATAATTAACAGGTTGTTTCACTTTGTGAGCATTGTCGAGTTTTACTCTGGTTGACCAATTCTGGAAATATGTTCGCAGAAGCTCTGTGAATACCTCAAGAATCTTATGACAAAGCTTGGTCTAATATAGAAGACAAGCGTAGTGCAGTTAGATGATAATCCAGAGTAATAATGAAACAGGATAATTTTATTTGAATAAAAATTTCTGTATTTATTAATAAAACACCGCGTTCGCCTTGAGGTGTTACTTATTTTTTGTATTTTTGACAGAAGTTTTAAAATAAAAGTCAGTGTGCCTTCCACCACGGGAATATCAGTTCAACCGAACAAATATGCTCATTTGCATTTTTATACTAACGGCCAGACTTCAGTGCAATAGATGATAACAAAAGCATTTTTGGTCTAGATTATAAATAAATTGTTTCCCTTTTTGAACAGGCACGTAGAAATATTCGCTTATACATAATTTGGCATCTGAAAAGGTTGACTGAATTGTCATCGATTGGAGTTAACAGACGGTAACTGTGTCTCCTCTCGAGGCGATCGGGCAACCTGATCATTACTCACAAGCGAAAGTGGATGAGCGTTCACATATGATAATTCGGTCATGCCTACCGTGAGATCAATGGCGCAATGGTCAACACGGTTGCCTCATGAACAGCGTGTCCGTGGTTCAAGTCCCTGCAGTGGCGATGATATGCACTACTGACGAGCTCTAATGAGAGCGAAACTCGAGTCTAGTGCTTCTTTTCGATAGGGGCCGACTGAAAAGTCCATGGGAATGCGACAGCTGCAATCAATTGTGGGTGATGTTCAATCTATACGAATTGTCTGTGTCAATGTGAATACGGTTATCAGTTTTTCAGCAATGTTCAAATAACTAATGGCTACTTCGAACATCGAATGTAGTTAGCTACTTGTCGAACATATTTTGAGGATGAATTACATAGGAATATAAGAATCTGAAAATGAAAGCTTGAACAGAGACTAGTGTGCAAGCAATTGGTATTGACTCATCAGTACCAAATTCATTATATAGTTCGGCTTCAGTACCAAACAGTTGGTGAGAAAGATAGAAAGTCATCGGGTGTATTGGTTGATGTTCGTGAAAAACTGTTTCTGAACAGAAAAATACAGTTAAAGTTGACTGGTTGCGAACGGTTTATCAAACTGTAAGACTATTGGGTCAAACTGACACAATGAGATTTTCAATGCAAACACTGGGTCGGTAACGTAACCACTGGTCAAATTATGTCTAGCGGCTGTGAACACTGGTTGTTTACGTATTTCATCGACCTCGCCGTTCTCCGGCAAACGACTTCCGTACACATTTAACCAAATGTTTCTTCAGTCTAGAGATCAATCTTTCCTTGGTCTTGCCTATCTCACTTTCGTCGCAATTACATACAGATTGTTAGACACGGTGTGAAGTGGCACCAATAGTTTCATCTCTTCCTGATTGTAGGTATCATTACCTTTCGGATTAGATCAAATACACAATGTTTGGCGGCTTCTAGTTTTGGTTTAATCAGCTATTTTAATTCGTGCGGTAATTGCTACATGCTGTAATCCCACTTAAATGGCAACTGTGTATAACTATCTCTTCTCACAGTGATCACCGGTTCGGATTATGGTTTAGGCCTACTACGTTTTTCAATGAAACTCTCAGGATGACCGTCAGATTGTAGGAAAAACAGATTCATGTCCGTCTACTCCACAAACTTGTCTCCTGTGTACAACTTCCTCTTGCACGTGTTAACAGTGTACTCACCAGTGCACGTTTGCGATATGACAGCGTGATATTACTAAAGTTTGGATAATAACCGGACCACGCGTAATTCCGATTGACAGAACTTCTAGTGGAGTCGTCTCGGCGACCTCTGAATGTGTTCGGAAACAGCAAAGAATTATCGGTTTCAACTTCAGATTAGGCCGACAGATGTTCAAGCACCGCACTAGATCATCTATTGCTTGTTCACAACGATGGAATATTAGTGTCCCTGACGAAGCGCTTGCAGTGTGACAACCGTAATAGGTCTGTGGCTAACTTTTGTGCAATCTCTAACAAAAAAATGTTCCGTCTAGATGGATTTTAGTGGACCTGTCGAGGCTACTAAACCTACATGTATGTATAGCCGATCAAAGGGCGAGAAGCTTCTATTTTCAATATACAACCGTTAAATTTCACTCCGTAAATCAGTTGGGAAAAGCAAAGTAATATGATTCGTTTCAACGAGCTATACGGAGCACGTCAGCTCAGAAGCAACACTGTGTTCTCTATGCTACAGATCATTTCCATATAATCTTTAATAGAGTATACCTGAAATACTTGTGTGCTATGGAGTTAGGACGGCAACCAACAAAAGTGCCAGTTTATGATATGGAGAAGTTGTCATCGTCAGAAGATTCAGCGATTGATACACGGCTTCGAGGCAGAGGCCCAAGTGTCCCGGATTCAGTCGGTTTTTCTTGTTCAGTGTCAAGCGGGCGTCTGCTGGTCCGAAAGTCATTCACTTAAAACAGGGTGTATGTGGTGATTGTCACTGAACCTACTTCTCATTACTGTTGTTTTCTTCCATTGCTGACCATAAGTTGTACAACTGCGCTCGAGGGATGAATTACTTGCTTTGCCTAGTTCGGTTGTTATTACTACTGCGTCGAAGCTATCTCTGGGGTTGAGCTAATTCAACTTCTTCATTTGTGTATTCCTGGAACTATCACAATTGACGTCGCGGATTTCTGTAAACTTCCATGATGGTTTCCTGTCCACTTGAAATTCTCAATATTCATAATATGTCGAGAGGAATCGATGGCTATTTAGAACGCTTCGATATATGGTGTCTCACGGGCAAAGAGATGAAAGCGGAAAAGAAGGCCGCTCACTTCCTCACCGTAATTGGCAAAGATGCGTATAGCTTGGTGCGAAACTTGTTATTTCCCGATTCACCGAAATCTCTTCCTTACGAATCCCTGAAGAAACTGCTCCTTACACATATCCAACCTGTAAACTTTGAAGCAGCCGAACGAGCTAAATTTCATACGTTCGTGAGAAAGGAAAATCAGAATATCAGACAGTTTATTCTCGAAGTTAAAACTCAAGTTGCTCGGTAAAATTTCAAAGACCACTTACAGACTCAACTCTGTGACCGTTTGATTGCTGGAATAAATTTGCGTGATCTACAACAAAAGCTTTTACTACTTTCGACTTCCACTTTCCAGTCAGCTAGAACACTATGCGAGCAGTATCAGGATGTCAAGGCTGTTGTGAAAAATGAATCGATGGTTTTATACAACAACAACGTGGTACGATCAGAAGGTCAGCAAAGGCGGCTGCCTGAAAAAGTAAATACTGGAAATGCAATTGATGATATTCACTCTGCCCCCGATTCATATGCTGCCCGTCAGCGGAACGACTGTAAATCATGTGGTAGCAAGCACGTTTAATTCGTTTACCATAGTTCAAAGTCTTCTTTTACACATTCCAGTTGGGACAATAATAACTCGAGTTCTGACTTGCAATCCATTGCTCTTACTGTGATTTCTACTAATTCCGCTGATTCTACGCACCATATAACACAATCGTTCACTGTTAATTGTTGACACTGGATGTATTGAATCTTCCAGTTCTGTTGCCTACATGAAGCGGCTGGAACATTCTATTATCTTGAAACCTGCTGATATGTCTGTTAAGGGTATTACTGGACATGCTTTACCTATTCTTGCCGGATATGAACTTTCACTCAAAGATGTGCAGTCCGTCACTTATTCATGTTCATTTTTTGCTGTCAATCCTGGCTCGTCTGTTATCGATCCTAAGTGTATGAAGATTTTGAAGCTCTCTTATATTGTCCGTTAAATGTCCTGAGGCTAAATGTTCCGTTTCTGAGTTTGTTTCAGATTTGCAGTCAATTACTGAAAGAGTATCTGCAATCGACCCAGCGCAGACAAGATTTCCTAAACGTGTGAAAAAGAAGCAACGTCAACACTACTGCCCTGACTTTCATTTGAACTGCGGAGGATGTGGTGATTGTCACCTACTTCTCACTACTGTTGTTTTATTGCACTGCTGACCATAAGTTGTACAACTGTGCTCGAGGGATAAATTACTTGCTTTGCCTAGTTCGGTTGTTATTACTACTGCGTCGAAGCTAGCTCTGAGGTTGAGCTAATTCAACTATACCAGTTCCGTATTCCTAGAACTATCACAGTGTAGCACTGTTCTTGGGAATTACAGTAAATATTTAAAAAAAAACAAGATTACTTGCATAAAAGGAATTTTGGAAAATGAGAGTCAAGTACTGCTTTAAAGCGATCGCTAGAAGCGCTACTGACGACATCAAAAGGAAGACTGTTCCAGAAGTTAACAACTCTGTAGGAAAAAAACTGCTGTCTAAGAAAGGTCCGAGGACGAAGCTTGAAAAGCTTCATGTTATGTCCTCGTTGACCGTCATCATTCGCTACAATAAAGAACTGATCAACGAGGCCTACTCTAAAGAGGAAGTGTGTGAAAATTAAATCACCGCGGAGCCGTCGAAATTCAAGTGAGTGTAGATCAAAAATTTCAAGTCGAGACTCGTACGCGACATTCCTCAGGCCTGTGACCAGTTTGGTAGCCACGCGCTGGACACGCTGAACAGCTAAGATGTTTTTTTTCAGGCCGGTATACACGACTTGATTAGCATACTCGAGGAGCGGCCTTATATAAAAACCCCGTAAAGCGTTTGAAACGTTCTCTTGTCTATGCGGGGGAAAGTGTGGTTAATCATTTTAAGAGTAGTAAACCCTTTCTCGCCGCCATCTCGTGGTGATGCGCAAAAGATAAGTTAGACGACAGACAGATGCCCACCCAGTAGGCCACGCGTTGGCCTG
>JTDE01004191.1:43576-56612 GCA_014338405.1 Paragonimus skrjabini miyazakii
GTACTTCAAGGCAGTTTTCGACCTACGGCTCGTCCCACCAACGTAAATAACGCCCACCTCGTCCATGTGCCTCTTAAGACACTCCTGAAGCTGTGAGGAAGTGCGACGTTTGCGATCTTCAAACAAATGACAGGCATGTAAAAATAAATTGAAAACAACCCCAGCATTCTTGTGTTAACACTGCCCCACGCAATCGACCACAACAACAGAAGCCATAACGATTTTCGAAAAACCATCACGATGGGGTGGTCTTCAATTGTTGGTCAGTTAAAACAAAGACATATGTGTCCATGACGCAGATTTCGACGGCGTCAATTTATGCACCAGATACCAAGCCAATAAAACGATTTTTTCCAGGAAAATATTTTTTCCGAACAGGACAGCTCAGAAACTCACGGTCTACGACTAGCATTCATGCCTTCGTCCGGTCAACGATGACTGGCCGCCAGGTAAAACATTCCATTGTTGGATTAAATTTCAGTTTCAGTGCTACGCACCAACAGCTACGCCTGGAACACTTCGAAAAATGTTCAGTACCACTGGGTGTCCCTTGGGCACTGGTCATTCTCGGTGACTCCAATCTTTGACTTCGTCCATTATTTTGTATTCAGGTTTATTGTAATTTAACCATTTTCCCATTGGTTTAATTCACAAAACACAAACCAATATTAACCAAACATTGAACGAGAAAACGTAACCCTAAGTAGACCTAAAACGCCATTACTCAAACCTAACTAGACACTAAATAGCGTAGTACACTCCCTTAATAACTACCTAGCCACCACAAACTGTTCCCAGTCATACCCAACCCCGTTCAGATTCTCGGAGGTTATCATCGCGAGACAACATTCAATAACGTCCGAACAATCAAAATCCCGTAATGGCTTGAAAATTCGCGAGGTCTGTGAAATTCCGTCAATTTTGAGGAAATCACGAAGCCCAGCCCAGAAGATCGTCCATTTCACCGCAAAAATTGGGGCCATCCTATCTTCCTTCATCTTCACAAAAGTTTCTAAATAATTCCTCGGAACCGCCTACATCAAATAATGGCGAAATCCTTCCACTGTTCCATCCTGAAAATCTTTCTTTCTGGCATGACTTCGAACAGAGGGCCAACATTAATCTTGTGAAGCGAGAATTGATGTAATTGCTCAGCATTTTTATCGGACGTTAAAAATATTGAAAGCTATCGTTTTAGAAGCAAGTGAGCCAAATGCTTCTTCATAAACTATCGAACATTGAAAATTTTGAGAACCATCGTTCAAGAAGCAAATGAGCTAAATGCTTCTTCATAAACTGACATTTTCCTCTATTATTATGTCCGTTTTGCAATTTTATTTCCATAATTGGTGTATTGTACAATTAACAATTTTGAGTGCGGTATGCGTCTCACGTTAACATGTGTATACTGATCACGCTTATCTGAGCGTGTTTCTCACAGATGCGTTGAGAAATATACCATTATTATTATTATTATTATTAGTAGTAGTAGTAGTATTATTATTACTTTACGCAAGGTTTTAACCAGAGTTCAGCATTAGGCCGGGCAAAGTTCATCAAATATATTATACTCTTTGAATAATATGACAGTGTCACGTGTTTTGGTAGCTTCAAAAGTAAAACTCACCGACGCAAATTTCTTGCGAGAGTTTGTTGAGATGGAAGGGAAAACTAAACACTTTAATCGAAAACCCCATCCATCTATCGATGACTGCTTCCCGAAAATAATTTAATACCCTAGACCGCCGGGTAAAAAATGTTACTCCGTAGGAAACTAACAAAAATCCTTAAAAATGGCCCATTACTTCGAAAAGAGAAATGCATAATTAATTAAGGAAAATGATGCAGAACAATCGAGAAGAAAATAAAAGTGGGGAAAATGGTAGCAGTGATAGTAATAATAATGACAATAATGATTAAATATATAGTTGCTTATGAGCAAATTCAAAACAGTAAGAAAATAAACCAACAATATGCAACTCACAACATGGCCTGTTATAACGTAGTCCAGTACGACTTAGAGAATGCAGAGTTTCATTGCGTCACAATCGAAATTTTTTGAAGACTTATTAAAGATCCACACGCCACGCCAAAACTCAGAAGATACTTTTGATGATTACATAATTCGCGCCACTCTACTGTATACTTATATCCACTGTTATTTTTATCCTTGTGGTGAGATCACCTTGGGCGCCCTCAAAATCCTAAACCCCCTGCAACGTGAGTTGCCTTACCAGTATCATGGTGCCTGATTAGAATATCTTGCAAATTTTAATTTACTACGAACCACTACCACTAAAGTTAGTGCGTTGACGCAGGGATCGCAGTTTTACTCGTCACTGTAAAATAAATGCGCGTCATCTCTCATACTACAGGCTACATTCACTAGGATAAAAATGCTTTGATTATCGCAGTTGGGAACGCCGCCAAACCAGTCTGACGCTTGTTTGAATTCTGAACATCGACTAAAATTTCCGTTGACGTTCGTCCTCCCCGGCGACTGCCATGCAACTGTGTTTGAGGTTCTTTCACGTCCAACTTCCTAACGCCTTTAATTGTTGCGTGGAAGTTCGCTTGTGAACGGTGAGTAAGTCAATAAATAAAGTTTGTTCGCAGATTCGCCGTGTTCTCATTACGACTTCCAAATCGCGTTGACATATTGCTGGGGAAACTGAACGTAAGAACCAGGGAACTAGCGCCACAACACCATTTTTATTCTACTCCTGCCAACACGTTCACAAAGGTCGTAGAACCAACACCACTCTTGCACCCTATCTTACTTGGTGTTCGGTTTCATGTTCTTGGGTGAACAAACATGAAAGGCAAACGCACCCACAAAACAAAATGGAGAACTATCCAGCCAGCACAAATTACCTTTTGAATTGGTAATTTGTGGGGGAAATTACCCCGAAAATTAACCATTTTCCGGCCTGGTGTAACACGACCATGAGACTCAGCCCAATTAACACATTTAGGTTGTAAACAAAAGTTTCAGAGGGTATGCCACGTTTTCTTTCGTCAGTACAGTTTACATCTCGATATGCAACTTGTTTAGGTGAGATGAAAATTATCCGTAGGGAGTGAAATCTGTCGTGAAACAGCGAATTTACAAGGGATCCGTGAATATCTGGCAGTATTTCGGTGGTATCGGTCAAGAAGTTGAAGTCATCAGTTTTTGAGACATAAATGATCACGAGCGTTTAAAGGTTTGCTTTAACCGACCGTCTATTGGTTTGTACTTTATTTGGTGCGAAGATTGGAAATATTAGTGGTGGGTGTTGTGATTGCCCATATGCGTTTTAATGTGAAGTAGCTGTTCATGTTCGGTTAATAGTTAACAGTCCTATGTTGATAAATGATTTATTGTTTATAAATTTGATTTTAAGTGATGGATTATCTTCAGGGATTCAAAGATCTATTCGAAGATCGTAAATTTTCCAGCTTCCAGGAGTTTCGAAGTCGTTTGGAGAAATATATGAAGGACCACTGTGTTTTGTACGTGCAGGGTTCAAGCAAAAAAATCAAGCATTGGACGCTTGAAGTATGACAATGTGAGTGTGAGTATTACTGAGGTTACGTGGTAGATGGCGTACAGGTGTACCTAGTAAAAGAACCAGAATTATTCCCCTCTCGATATCATTGAGAAAAGTGGGTTCCTTCACAGTCGTACACATAGTTATCTTGCTAATATCAGATCTCATTAATGAGACAACGCGAACTATGTGACTGTAGTGGCCTAACCAAGCAAATAACAAAAAAGACCAAAAATATGATAGCACCAAAGGAATCGTAACGGTAAGGGACAGGCACAAGAGGTAGGCGTACAAAGAGAACAGAAGACGTTTCAGTAAAGTAAGAACGGCTCACTGATAAGTCAAGCCCGAATTGAATTGACAACCAAAATGGCGAAAGACAGCGTCAGAGATGAGATCCAGTATACGACCGACGGACTTTTCCACATGAGGCGTTGCATGATGAACGTTGAGCGTCAACAGATCGATACGAAGCTGAAATATTTTGCCGTCTAGTCACTTCACCAGCCCAAAATCCACATAAATGAAGAAGACGGACATGACGTGCGGTATATTCCGTTAATTCCTTTTGACGATTCAATTAAAAAGTTAAAGTGATGGTTTCAAACGAGTGTACGAATAGAGCTCACAAAACGGCATCTACAAAAACATCAAAAAAATACAGAATATAACGAAGAATTGTGGACACCACAAGAGCAACATCAACCCTCGACAGTTAATCCATCAAATATACAAGTTCCATGATTGTCGATTCACGTGACTACGACCAAATGCAAAAGTCATGTACTGGCAGGGCGATGAAGCGCAAATGTAAGTGAGGTATACACAACCAAAGATGCAGAAGCAGACAGTAAGGATGAACAAACTGCGCAAGAACAAGCCTCGATAAGTTAAAGATATCACACTTTACTGATACATTCAGATTAACGTTTACGGAAGAAATCATTTGTCACGCGCATAATTCGGATGGCGGTGTGAGTTCTCACAGGAAGGGCTAGCTGCCACTACCAAGAAGATTTCGAACGCAAGAAGAAGGATGAACGAGAAGGGAATAAATAGAGTCAGCTAGCATGGACACCGGTTTTCTATAAAGCACATAACAATCGTCAAACACCCATCGTAATAAGCTACTTTAACACTGCGGCGTTGAGTTTGGAAAACCGGTCGCTTTTCGCGGCCTAGTGTTGCTTTCGTTGAGGCCTGTCGGACAATTTTCGAGAATGGTGCGCTTGGTTAGTTTAGAGTTGAAAAATGAGTTAAAGTTTTATTATTCATTCCAGCTGCTGCTGTAACATACGAGCCGGCTGTTTACACGTTGGTTGTCCGTTACGCTTACGGACCAACTGTAGGGCAATGTGAAGACACCGGGGGAAAGCGCTTTTCCAAAGTAGGGGATCCAACAACAGTTCTCGAAAAGAAAGCAAAAACAAGCATGAGCCGAATGCCCAGTAAGCCATGCACACGACATACACAAACGAAAACTAAAACGGCAGCGACAACACAGCAGCACGCCCTGTTACGCAATTCAACTTCAACCTGTGAGCGCTTTCTGGCTTCGACCGGACGTTACACAACTCCCCTCTTCGTTGAGCACCAGCCCCGGTACTCCACGCACTCTACGAGCCGGCTGGTGCTCATGTTGTCAGGGGACATAGAGTGCCTGTGAGCCCTTCGCCCATTTACTTGGAACTTCTTTTTTCACACTTGTTTTTTATCTCGACACTTTTCTCCTGATCCCGATACTTTTTTAATCCACATACCACTTTTCTTTCACGGAACTCTCCTTTTTATTATGACACCTCTTTTATCCTGGCATTTTGTTTTTTCATCCGAGCAGGTTCGTCAAAATGTAACATGCAAGCCGGCTGTTTCTTTTGTGTTGGTCCGTTACGCCTGTGGAACAACTTTATGGCAACGTGGAGACACCGAGGGACAGGGCTCTTCCGAAGTAAGTGTTCCAACAACAGTCTTGAAAAAGGAAACAACAAGAAACAAGCGTGAGCCAAAGGCCCAGTAAGCCATGCACACGACTTACACAAACGGTACTCAAGAAGGCGTCGAGAACGCAGCAGCACGCTCCGTCACCAATTCAAATTCAACTCGTGCGCGCCTACTGCCTTCGACCGCACGTTACGCTGCTACCGTTTTCCTTACTGTTATTCAGTCTGAGCCCTGTGAAATTTTAAATGCCAACATTAGACATCTTCATTCTATTTTGTTTCTCCACTGGCCTATAATTCCTATTAGTTTTTGAGCCACAAACAGTCGCTTTACTCTGACCCAACCAATGACCATTTGTTTGAGTGAACTCAATTCCGTTTCATTGTCCCCTAATACTGTGCGGTGCCCGGTTATCTTTCTCGACGTATGGACACTTTCTATGTTCACTTCTGAGGGTTCTTCACCTTTGACATCAGGACAATCTTCTTGTGTACTTGTTGAATTAGTGCCTCACTAAATCCCTTTTTTACCAGCGCCATTTCGTTAGCCCTTTCGGAACCAGCATGTGTTTCTTGCCATTGAATATTGGGAAAGACGCTCATTCGGTCGCCGTAAGTTGGCGCAAACTTGAATTGTTAGCGAACGGTTCATTGACTGGTACTTGCAGCGACTCCGGACATACTATGGCCCACGATTTGCTTAAAGGATTTCAATCTCTTGATAACCAAGGTGATCTGTTTTCTCCTGTTGACCGATAATATATAAGATGAACTCACATTATTGTGTTTGCAGCTTATGCTTTCCTTGGGCTTTTCCATGTTCCTCTAACGGTTCGCTTTGACTAACCAGGGTCTGAATTTCCGGTTTTTATTTACAAGCTGCGGAAGTTTTACTTTTTCACCATAGTCTGGATAATAGTTGTCTCGGCGTAAATCTCTGGTTTTCCTCGATGTCATACTTATCATCACCCATCGCGGTTTGACTATTTGTTCACAAACGAGGAGTTGTAGTTGTATTACCTTGAGACCGCTGCATCACTCGGATTGTGGGAACACACAATCGCATTATTTGACATCATCCGCATCATAACCATTGTCCGTTTGGCGGTTGGTGTCCATATGAGCTTCCGTAAAATGAACGTGGATACTTGGTTTCTTGACAACGCGGTTTTGAGAAGATTTTGCCACCCTTCACTCCCTTAATAACAACTGCCAGAGGCCGATTACCGTGCATCCCGCAGTCGTTGGTTAATCTACACTGTTGGTAGTCACTAAACAAAACAAACTTTCAAGCCAACCACGCCGTCACGCACATACGTATTTAAAAGGAACGGCATGGGTGGGCTTGCTATCGATCACCATTAACTGAAGACGGCCAAAAATATGCACTGCCTAAAAACTCGGTGTGCCTCGCCGACTTACGAAGATCTTTTACACTGCCAACAGTGTCTTGCCGTGCGCTTTACCGTTCAGCGTGTTAGCCTTTCCGCAATGTTATTGCAGACGCTTAAGGCAACTTCTGGCATTCTTTAACTATTAGGCCGGTAGGCTCTACCGACTTGGATAACGAAATCACTTATGTCCTCGCTGGGTATTACAGTGGCACTTTTTCAATTGCTTTCAATTCTTCAGATTTGTCTTGATACTGAAAATGATGAGATTAATGGGGTAGATACTTCCTCAACGACAGGACTGGCTCAACTCATATGCCACAACGACAGCTATGCTGGGCCCGACTTCATACCTTTTAAGGCCCTGCGTGAAGCGACTGAACAGCTCAGCGACCCACTTATCTTAGTTTCCATGCAGCCCATCCCCACCGATCAGTACGCCGCAGTTGCAAACTCGCTAGCATCACACTCGTTTTTAAGACTGGTAGATGTTATCTCCCCGATGATTACTGACCGATCTCCTTCCTATCGACTGTTTTCACAATTGTACCGGCATCGTGTACGACTCGCTTCGTAGTCACCTCACCCCTCGAGTCGTCTTTTCCTATGTATGGTACGGATTTCACAAACGTCGTTTGTGGAACACGAACACGCGTTAGCAGCTGCTCAGTGGACCAAAGCAACTGATCACAGCGACGATACTGTTGTCCAGTATATTGATATTGTCGGGGTGTTTAACCGCGCGGGTCACACCGCTATAATTCGCATGCTTTTTAATGATGGAGTACAAGCCAATCTTTTTCTGTATCTAAGTCCCACCCTGTTAATCATATGCACAGAGTACGCACAAGTAGTTTCCTCTCAATTCGCAGATTTGGCTTCAGCGATTTACTCCAAAGTTCATTTGATGGTCGGCATCCATTTTTGGTAGTTATAAATGACCTTCTACCTGAGGGTACCTCCTAGTTCGGTGATGGCGTCAAAACCTGACGTCCCGTAAATACAAGTAACGACTGTCTCATTGTAAATAATGAACTTAGCACTCTGGTCAAAATGAACTGGCTGGAGTTTGATGTTCGTGTGGTGTCATGCATGTTCGCGGCTCTCAAGATACCACGTACCACCTTGGATGCTGCCTACCCCAAGTACACCTTGTGGAAGAGGACCCGGGCACAATCGCACAATCTCTCAAGCTCTGCGAAAGTTGAAGTGAATGTAAGGAAGGGCTACTGATATTCAGGCGTTATCCAGACGTCTCTTCGGCTGGTTCGATCTAAGTTTCCTCCCACCCCCTAACAACAGGCTCGTTCTACCACACCTTGGGAATGTAGCTGTACTCTGATGACCTACCTCCTAAACGTAAAGTTGTTCCTGCAGATTATGCAACGTCGTGCAATTGAAATAGTCCGGGGCCTGAAGCCTAAATTTTATGAAGATTAGCTGATATCGCCAGGCACGTGCCCATTACAATGTTGCCGGCTATGTGACAGCTTGGTGTTACCATTCTTGATAATGACGTCTCTGATTAGCCATGTCAGTTGATGTTCGAGCAGGTAAGCAGCAACTCACTGAGGGCTCGCCTTCTTAAACCGGAGATCAGACATAGCAAACATGAAAATAGACACTGCTTTTTTCCTTGCGCGTTTGCCATTTCTGGACTGCAGCTCGCTCTCAATTCAAAACCATATTTCTGCGGATTTGGGGTTGTCGATCATTTCATTATCTCGGTATTTGATAAGAACTGAGAAGTTCATGACAAAAAGCTTCACACCTTCCTACTCCGGACCTTCCTGAGGTAGCAGCTCTATCCTTACTGTCTTGTTAATCCCTGGAACGATCTCCCTCCTGAAGTCGCTAAGTGCTTTTCTTGGGGTCGTTTAACAAGGTTGTTTCAATCTCACTCAATTAAAACTTTTCGGCGATCTCAGCGGTTCCTACATGTTTCGAGGATGGGGCTTAAGTCACCCGACTTCAGCCGACCCGTCTGTTTTGGTATCCAGCAGTCTTCTGTCTACCAAAAAGACAGTAATCTGGAACAGGACATAGCATCGCACATGGCGAATACAGCAGGGCGGAGCCAATTAATGCTCTAAACACGTCTTAAGTAAATGGGAATATAAAACCACTCTTAAATGATCCTTTGAAGGGTAACTAACAATCTGTAATGGAACGCCATTCGAGTGGTTGTTAACCGTACGGGAAATCACCTGCTGCTGAACAAGGTCGATAATCGGAGCTTGCAGAGCCCCTTTTTGTGAACCCCGCGATTAATATCAGCCTGTGCGGTAAAGAATTGCTGCACGAGCCCCGCGCCAAAGAAAAAGCACGTAAGAATTAAATCGCCACCGAGTCTCTGAAACTCAAGTGGATGAAGATCAAGGAGTTTGGGGCGAACCTCTTGGAGGAAATGCGCCAGGCCAGTGATCAATTTGGTAAGTGTCTGCAAGACACGTACATAGGCGATTATATCTTTTCTCAGGCCAGATACTTGGCTGGATTAGCATACTCAAGCAACTTTCTTATACAGACCAACTGAAGCGTCCGAGGTGCATGTCTGTCCGTGCCGGGAATGATCCCTTTCGTCATTCAATTCCCAAATATCTTTTCAGCGACTACTTCATTGCGCTAGTTGATGAATAAACTAGACAACAACTAACTACCTGGGTCTTTCTGAGGTAAACTTTCGGGGCATCAATTTCACTCCGCGCACTGTGTAACACAAGCAGGTTTCCAGCGTACCCTCCGAGAGATGCGTGAATACACTTGCTGTTGTTTAGAGGAAGAATCCAGTCATTTGACCAACAATTATTATTTTCAAGATCAATCCGTAATGTGCTCAGGTCACAAGCATTCCAGATTTTCACGGCATCAACATAAAAGGGAGTGTCGTTGAAAAAAAGACGTAGAATGTTCTCTGACTGTGAAGCAGAATTGCTGAAAATAATTGTCCTTTTATCAGCGTATTACCAATGCAATCCAAACACGATTTCAAAGTTGTAGGCTGATCCCAATCCTTCCAGATTTAATGCACCTGGTTCCAAGTATAATTTAAACGACTGAGTTTGACAGCCCACATCTTTGTCGAGGGCAAAAATAGTTGTTTCCTGAACGGGGTGACAGACGTATACCTCAGTTTTTGTTAATTATTTTCCATCTAATTACACTTCTTCATCCTTCAAGATTCGTCTCTTATGCAGGGCAATGTCATCTCCTAGGGCTTACTTTACTTGTAGAAATTGTCGGGTGGAACTACCAGACGCGGTTCCATGTGAATTTTGTTAAATGTGAATTCGTCATAAATTCAGCAAGCCGGAACTGGTTCAACCTGGGCTTTCCCGGATTACCGCCTTTAGACAAAGAACCCTACCTCCTCACCACTAGATAGGCATAAGGGAAGTTATCCAGTTAGTGTGTGGATAACCATAAAAATGCAAAGTCATATTCAGTTTGTAGACGAAAGGATAAAAGGCAAATAGTCTGACGGCTCAGCTAAACCACTACAAGACGGAATACAAGATTCTAGCAGAAGGGAACAGAAATGTGTTAACACAGGGCTATAGTGAGCCCTCAAGCAGTTTGTCACATGCATGTAGCATAGCTGACGGAATATTGTAGCGACGGTCTTCAAGAGGGCCTGGTAACCTCAGTGGACTAATTGGAGGAAGGTGCATCTGGTGGGGCAGTGGGGACGTCAGGATGTAAGAGGGCGCAGGTCAACGAGATTGCTTTTGACTGATTTTCGAAGGTAGCTGGATGGAGACAGCCCACTATTCTGTGTAAAGGTAGTTTACAGTGCAGCCATGTTGCTCATAATTATCACAATAGACGTTCTAGCCTCCGAAGAACAAAATCTTCGTAGCCATTGTTTGCTACAGGCGAATTACTGACACCGATTGTTAAGAGCTTAAAGCCAAAATAATTGTTATCTCTTGCTGAAGTCGCAACACGGTTCCCCGAGCCAGTGGATGATAATAGCAACAATAATGGTACATTTTTCAACGCACATGAGAGAAACACGCCCAGGTGAGCGCGATCGGTATGCACATTGTAACGTGAAACGCATGCCGCATATATAATTATTAATTGTACAATACACCAATTATGAAAATAAAGTAACAAAACAGACAAAATAAGACAGAAAAATTTCAGTTCATGAACAGGCACTCGGCTCACTTGCTTCTAAAAAAGTTTCAATGTTCGACTGCAAAAATGCTGAGTAGTTACATCAATTCTCGCTTCACACGGTTAACATTGGCCTTAAGGTAAAGGTCATGCCAGAAAAAGGATTTTTCAGCATGGAGAAGAAGAAAAATCGAAGGATTTCGCATCATTTGTTGAAACCGGTTCCGGAAAAATATGCAGAAACTTTGATAAAGATGAAATAAGATACGAGGGTACCAACTTTTGCGAAGATAAGGACGACCTCCTGGGCAGGACTTCGTTATTTCCCCAAAATTTATGGAATTCCACAGAATTAGCGAATTGTCAAACCAGTACGAGATTTTGATCGTCCTGAGGTTATAGATTGTTGACTCGTGTTAGAATTGATTGCAGAATCAAGAATGAAAAACAGAATTATGTAACGAACACGATAACGTAAAATGAACATGTGAAGTATGACGGATAATGGAATTGTAGTGAGATCACCTTCGACGTCCCCAAAATCCTAAACTCCCCGCGGCGTGAAAGTTACCTCGCCAGTATCACCGCCTTGGCCCGCATTACCTTGTGGATGTTAATTTACTACAAACCACCAGCATCAAAGTTTGTGTTTTGGCGTAAGTATCGCAGTTTTGCTCGTAGCTGTATAGGGAATCTGCGCCATCTCTAACATTGTAGGCTACATTCACTAGGATAACAATGTTTTAGCTACTGCCGTTGGGAACGCCGCCCAACCAGGCCAACACTTGTTTGAATCCTGAAGGTCAACTGGGATTTCCGTTGACATTCGTCCTCTCTGGCGGCTGCCGTGCGGTTGTGCTGAAGGTTCTTTCACGTCCAGCTCCCTAGCACCCTCATTCGTTGCGTTGAAGTCCACTTGTGTGCGGTGAGTAAATAAATAAACAAAGTTTGTTTGCAGATTCACCGTCTTCTTCCGATCCGTGGTAATATAAGGCTGGGAAACCTTGGGTGTACGAACCCCGGAGCTAGAATCACGAAACTGGTGAGCCCGTTCCATTAATTATTTTCACTGCTTTCTATTATTTATTACAACGTTTTATATACGTTAGGTTCCTTTTTTTCATCCCGTATTTGTATATCTATACGTATTTATACATAGCAGTGATTTTCGTGCCCTAGTTCCATTAGAATCTAAGCACTTATATTTGTTTGGAATCCTGTATGTATATTTAAATGATGCAGCCAGATATTTCAGTCCTCAAGTCGGAGCTCGTCAAAGTAGATGCGAGGGAAAACGCCCCGAGTTTTCTTGTTCCTGAGTATGTCCCGGACGACCCAGAATACTGGCTGGCGCAGCTAGAGCTGCAATCCCAATTAGCCCGCATCACTAGCCAGTCCGCCAAGTTCACATACTTGGCTACCGCGTTGCCAATGTCGGTCGCAACTTATGTCGGAGACTCAGTTATTAGACCACCTGAGACCAACCCTTACGACGCACTAAAGAGTGCATTCTTAGAACGTGTAGTCGTACCAGAAGAAAAACGACTTAAGCAGGTCCTTAGCGATTTGCAGCTAGGAGACATTACTCCATCTCTGTTGCTTCGGCAGTTGATGCAGGTGGGACAGAATCATAAGATCGATGACAAACTCATGCGTTACCTCTGGATGCAGAGACTACTCGACTTTGTGCAGGCAATTATCTCTCCATTAATGTCGACGAGTTCCTTGGATGATTTGACCAAATCGGCAGACTCAGTCATCGAACATCTTCCCAGCCGAATGAATCAGGTAGAGGTATACACAGAAAACATAACCGCCGACTTAGCAGCACAAGTGAAAGAACTTTGTCTGGAATTCCAAGCTCTCAGAGCCCCTAGCTCTCGCCTAGCTTCCAGAGGACGTAGCCGTTCCAGGTCGCGTTCAAGAACCGGATACTGCTGGTATCATCATAGATTCGGGACCAAGGCACGGAAATGCATTAAGCCGTGCACTTTCTTCACCGTCTCGGGAAACGCAAGTGCCAGCAAGTAATGGCGACAACTGTTGCTGG
>JTDE01004192.1:8970-20362 GCA_014338405.1 Paragonimus skrjabini miyazakii
CGTGGAAATTGTGCGTAGTGGAACGATCTCCGGCCATTTAGAAAAGGCATCTACATCAACTGTTAAATCGCCCCGCTCGGGTAAAGAGAACACGAGTCGGTAAGACACAAGTACGAAGTGTATCGATTGGTTCCGTGGTACAGGCATATAAAGGATGAATCACCAAAGACAAGCGATCAATAACTGATTGGCGATTCGGCAAACACTTGTACACGTGATTGGTTAATTTGTTGCATGACTTATCTGGCATAGGTTAGGACGCGTGACTGCGTGGGCGTGTGAGCGCGAGACTGACTGTCCGATTCCGATCCAACAGTTAGTTACAGTGACTTAAAGCGGCTCAGAAACGAGACTATCAAACTTGACAAATATAACACTGTCTACAGTATACCGACACGCTTCTGCAAATACGCAACTTCGCCTAAACTGTATGCAACCAAGTTGAGAGCCGAATTCCCACGACCGTTACTTAACGCACCACACAATGGCCTATTATTCACAACGGAAACAGTTTGGAACAGAAAGTTTCTTTTTCCTGATGTTGAGGTGTTCTGATGAATAAAGTTGGAATATGTATAAAAGTAGAAAACAAGGAGTAGCCAACATGGTTACTAAAGTAGCCTTGATACAGTGAAGCAAAAGCGAACATCGTTAAACTTTACTGTAAATCGAATCCATTTAGTATGTTTCAACCATACAGCTCAAGCTTTCACCTCAAAAGTATTGTGCCAATGGATGCTCTGATCAATTCTTAGTTCGAAACATGCAACCCTCGTAACCACATGATCTTGAATATGCCATCGGACGAAAAATAGCCTACAGGAACCTCCCTTTCACAGGTGAAACAGCGAGTGAGTGGAAGGTTTGATCTTCCACCGAGAACGACTTTTGCGCTGTACAGACAAGCTGTTCATTTCAAGACCAGCCTATACTTTCACTTCAAATCCGCAGTGCTTAGTAGGGCTGCCTCAATTCGTACTTACTCTATTTCTTTCTGTGGAGCACAATACATTGATTGGACAACGAAACATCCATCGAAAAGAATTCAAGAATTTCATCTGTTTAGGTAGACGACCGGTCGGTGTAATTTTGGTCGACTGTGAACGTACAATCAACGTGGATGTCTCATTTGATCCAATCCATCGCGTTAAATGTTCACATCAGAGGCGCAAAATGTTGCATCCAGATGGTTGCAGTTGTCTGAATCTTGTTGTGAAACTCAAATTGTCTTGACCTGTCGTCGTTTGGGCAAATGATACGTGCCATAGTAACTGCACTAGTATTTCCGAGATAAATTCGGACATACTGAACTAGAGACCACCTAATCGCCGAGTTAGAACCACTGATGAGTAGACGGGGATTTTGTTAGGTTCAAGTTGGACAACACTCACATCTGATCACAGTCTTCGCATTCAGATGGGCTATCCTGCCAGCCTCCTTCAAAAGGAAGCGCTCTACTCCAGTTTCATTTTCGTCAGTGCTCGTCAGTAGTGTATATCTTTGCCCCCGCCGGCCGGGACTAGAACTCCAGTCAGGCTTTCATGAAGCAACCGTGTTGATCACTGCGCCACTGACCTCACATTCGGCACAACCGAATTATGATATGTAAACGCTCAATCACTTTCGCTCGTGACTAGTGGTTAAGTTGAGCGTTGGAGTGCTTTTTTCGAGAATATGCATCGAAATGCAATAGCAGCATTTTAAATACCTATCCACGTGGTCATAACTTGCTACTTGAGATGGGCGATACTTGCCTAAGTTAGCAATAAAACGTTACACCATAAGAAGCAGTTCTGGTAACTTCGGCACATTTGATTGCATAAACCGTCCCTTGGCCCCCAAATACCCTATTTAGCCAGTCTAGTACACTGGCTTCTCGATTGGGCACTCTGTCGACTGTGCCAACCATGTGCCCACGTCAAGGCATGCCGTAGTGCACGCCTCAACGTGATTCGGTGCCTGCGACCCGTTTCAGACGACAATACAGACACGATTGCATATTCACGGCCTGACAGTCAGCACCCGACACACAGGATCGGATACAGGGCCCGACGAAATCAGCGTGTTCTGATGCGTTAACACCGCAGTTATGGTTGTTAGCCCCCTCTATGGCCTAGGCACCGACTCCACCGCCTACACACACACACACACACACACACAATCTTGTCTACTGTCTGACCCGACTTTTGGACACGAAAAGTACCGCGCCGAAATAGGGGGTACATGTACGCAAATCAGCGCGACGTATCAAGCTAGGGTCCGGCGCTAGTCGTAGGAACGTGGATGCACAGTTCTATAAGGCAGTTTACGCGTTACTTCTTCGTTTATACGGCAGCAGTGGTCGCCGATGTTTTCGTTGTCTATGTTATCGTCATTGTCCCCAGAATGTCTTGCAATGTACAGCGTCAGTGAGTCACTTGTTATTATCATTGTCACCGTCGTAAACATTAGCGTAAGATTTCGTATATTGTAACCCACTCTTCTGGTTACGTAAGTTGATGTAATGTGAGCCCTCATTTTGATATTTTTCAAACAAGTAGTGAAGTACATTTCGTTTTCCATTGTGTTAGAACGGAATCAATTTCTCAGACTCACGCGTAGAATTCTTCTCATCAGGTAACGAACTCAATCTCACACCTTATGTACACGCTTGGTGTTGAGGACAATTGAGCCAGCCCAGTCATCCTACACTGCTACGCTAGTCAACTGAATTGCGGTTATAATCTATTAGATAAGATACGAATTGGTTTTTGTATACATTCCAAATCGTCTAGGATTTACTTTCCCGTCTTTACAGTCACCTACTGTGTCTAGTCATTTTAGCTCGGATATTTCTTTGTTCACCTACTTTATTCTTCATGGTACAACCTGTCTATCCTCAATAAATCCTTTCCCACTGTAGCGAATGCAAATTCTATGCTCAAGGAAGATCTATACAAGTTCTGTTCCGAGTTAAGATTGCGATCATTCAAGGCACACTCGTGATAATCTACAACTATTTATCGTCACGCCTAGCTACACTGCAAACTATCCGACAACAAGGAGGTGATTTGTGGTTGAGAGTTCGGTATGGTCTTCAGGTGGAAGATTCATACTAAGCCCATGAGGGATGGACAACAATGAAGTTGGATTTCATAAAAAAAATCAGCATTTCCCTCTAAGTTCAATTTATCAGACAATGAATGTAGTCTATAGTTCACTACTTCTCAAGTGTCCTAACAAGAAGAATCAACTACATGGTGATTGAGCACACAGGACACACATGGCCACAGATTTCACGGTTGTTTTTTTTTACATCATACTAAAATATACACTAGTCCTGAGTCACAATGAGGCTTGAGAACTTGTGAAAGTTGCCCCTGGTGGTATCTTTGACCTTATATACTATTCAGTTAAAAGGAGGAAGTTTACTGAGAATGGATTGATGAGTAGACGAAACTTATGTTACTTCAGTTTCAGAACAAACTTGCAGTAATTAATTAGTCTTGTGCACGACTTTCCGATTCCGGCAAATACGTTTCCTTAAACTAGATGAACCGATTACAAATTTGGGGTGGGGTGGGGTGGTTGAGATCAAAAAAAGTGGGGTAATTACATGAATTAATTGGATTAGGTCTTAGTTTAGATGTGTAATAACTGGGTTAGTTGTAATGTTCTACAGTAAACTTTAATGACAGGTTGGCAAGCTGCGATAGCAAAATGACAATGACATCAAAACAGCCAATCAGATCACATTGGTAATGGGTCAGTGACCTGTGAGAAGAGGTAGAGGGTAAATTGTAATCTTGGCACAAGTTATTTGATCTGCTGACCTGTTTGTTTACAAGTTTGTTCTGACATTATGGATTCTAGATAGGTCTCAAGTACATTCCAGTAAATCTTTATCTTGAGTTAGTTTCGGATTCGACGGTATAGTGCATGTCGACGTTGATGAGACAATCTCAAGTTTTCATTATTACAGCTCATTTTTATCACACTTCATCCCTCAGGAAATATTTTAAAAAATGCCTCATTAGAAGAGCTGTGATATTTGAAAGGTTGGGTTGTTCACCTGCTGTGTAAGTTGTATAATAATATTTCATAATGTGTATACACTCTACGTCTGGTGTTTTTTCTTTCCGTTATATCAGACGATAGGCAGAAAAAGGAATTTTTGATTACGCCGCGACGTTAAAGCATACTGCTACAATATGCTTAGGTTAACGAATGAGGTTTTCCAAACGTAGAGTTGGACACTAAAGTCTGTGCAAATGTCTCATCTGCATGCGTCCAGGAGGACTCATCTGTTAACCTAGCCAGGTATACAGGTTGCTTTTTTGATGCTCGTATATTTACATTTGCTTAGGGAGAATGTTTTGTCTGTTTCACTTTGCTTCCTGCTACGTTCTCTATTCTGTAAGAACATTCTAGTAGGCTGTTGAACATTATGGGCACTCGGGAATCAAAGTTTCTGATCCTCTCTATTGCAGTAGAGATAAGTTGATGTTTCTTCCCAATTTTATCAGATGTAGCTCGGTGTAAAATTGTTCGATTTAGTCTTTTCGATTCATTAAAGGTTTATCTGCCACGGACATACCATTGATAGAAATGTTTGTGAATTCATTTTTAAACTGGTATCGACGTTCTCCCGATTTTTCAATTTGACGGGCGGTACGTAACCCAACGAAACTTATCCAGTACATCTCTGCAGCTGACTTGAAAACAAGCCGTGCAGTTCTGTGATTTGATCATCTAGGTGGTTGTGCAATAGACATCTGTGATGATTGACAGAAATTTAATTAGCCGGTTATTACAGGTTATTGTAGCTGTAAAAACGGTCTGTCAATATTTGATTGCGAAACGGAAGCACGTTACTCATGCATCTTTTTGCGTATGTTAACAGCTGCAATGGTATTACTGCTGTTCCCCAAAGTCAAAGGAATATCATGCGTACATCAACGTCAGGACTATGCCATGGTAACCCAATCACACCGAGCTTAGTCCACGTAGATTTATCAATCAGCCTGTTAACAAAGTGAAATGTTCGGCTGATCACTCGGATTGCATATATATATAACACGCCACCAAACTAACAAACCGATTGAGGCAACTATTAATAGAAATCTTTTTTAGTTCTATTTCACTCACTGATCGTCACGTGACCATATTAACACACTCACTCACACAATTAACCCGAAACAATCACTTCGGTGCATGGACTGAATGATAATGCGAAGCTATACAATTTGCGCGAGCACTATCCAGAAAACTTGCGTAGATCCACTATAACCTGAACTGTCCTTCTGATAGTTACATTGCCAATAAGTTTTACTGAAGGTACAACGGGTCCATTGACCCGCCATTCTCGGTCATACGATCAATAAACGAACAACGGTATTCAGCTATTCCGCTTATTTCTGTAGAAATGAAATATTTCAAATCTTGTAGGCTCTTTGGCTTGTTAATGTAACCGTTCTTTTCAAACAGCCCCCAAGTAGTAAATTCTGGTCATGTTCAAGTAATCTAGCTGACTGTTCACATTTGTTATCAACTGAGCACATTTTGAACGTGTTTACGAATCAACTCTGCTTGACGTGGTGGGTAGCATCGTCTGATCATAGTAGAGAATCACCTGCGTACGAGACTTCTTTTGAAAGCACAGTTAGTAAGTCTGACATAGCCATAAGGAACCTGAAACGATTTAACGTTCTGTTAAACTGCCGAGTGCTAGCTAGCTCTTACCATTTCTGTCAAATAAGTATTCTTCCACGATCAAATCCTCTCAACTTTGCGCTCAAACCATAACCTTGGGATTAAATTGGCCGAAACCCGGTTTTCAACAACACAACAACGTAGTGTCGAATGTAGTCCGTTCCACGCTGAGAGGTAATCATCGTTAACCCTGATCTAATGAACATCGATTCTCATGAGACACCAAGAACACAGTTTGCAACAACGAATGGGCTTGTCATACATAAGTTATTGGATTTCAGAGCATTTACGTGCATTTTTAGAATTTTTTAAAACTAATGTTCCCCCTAAGTTACATTTCTGGACAGAACTCGACTGTCCCTTATTGCGTAAAAACGTGATGTTATCATATCTTACAGAACTATTTCCTTCATCATTGGTTTCTCGTAGTTGACCACTACCCCTTCCGTCGCTTACATGGTTTGTGTGTGTTCAAAGTTCCCGACCAACCACCTTGTAGCTGACGAAACAGCTAGTCGTCGACCAATGCCTTTTTGATTGGAACACCGAACGGTTGCCTCTACATTTCGTTGATTATCATCGAAGCTGTTCTCAGAAGCATGCCGTCCATGTATTGGGAGAAGTCCTAACTCTAGAAAGCTAAACGTGTTTAACCCTCTGTGTAACTGACCAAGAAGACAACTACGAAGAAAGATGGTTGTGCGATTCTGTAATCACGCGAAAAAATTAACCACGCCGACTCTTAATTACGTATAGTTATTGGTATCGCAAACTGTCCTTTCACTAGGTCCGGTAGACTCAACTCACTGGAAGCTGCAAACAGCCAAACTGTCAGCAATTTTGAAATAATTGTTTGGATAATATCCCACCCACTCACTTGTGTAGTTAGATCATCGACGCTTTCGAGTGTTCATTTATGATATATCTGTACGTCGAGGTAACTATGCCATATACTAGTAAGTATTAGGTAGTCTAGTTCATATTACTAGAGCACCACACAATCGATCGAAGCCTTCAGGTTCACACGCGTATTTCAGGCTTCCGAAAGATGCAATCAGTTCGAGTCTTACTGTTGTCAGTCATGGACTTAGGCTAAGAGCATGTTCTCATGAAACGTTCATGTTGACTGCACCCATTTCAAACTGAGGTCAGAAGGCAACTTTCGGTTCGAAGAAGAATGTACAATACTGGTGAACTCTACTCAGAACGAAACCTAAGCCTGATGTTTCTTTTCAATAGATTCACCCGAATACAAAAGATGCGACCAGGTGTGAATTATGTACACTTTGCAATGACGTGGATTTCAAAATTTTAGTCAATAAACCACAATACTAATATTAATACATTGAAACCTGTGTGATTTTCTTACCTAGGTTTGCTTCCAAGACGACTCTATGGCTTACTCCTGTAATGTTCATTAATGGAGGCTGTCAGCCAACGACGCGTTTATCCTAATGTGAACCCATGCAGTTTTGTATTTGATAGTCGACTCCGGTTTTTTTGTCATTCTGAAACGTTATTAATCAGTTTTACATAAAAAAAATGATTTGTAAACATTCTGGGATTCAGCTGGATTCGAGCCAGCGACAGAAACAGCATACCAGAAGGCGGCAAGCGCCCTACCAGTTAAACTACAATCTCACGCCGGAAGCTCAGAAGTTTTCACAATCATGTTGATTTTTCGTACTATCGTCAGTTGCTGATTAGTGATATATATGAGAACTCAGAAATAATTCGTATAAGAGAACTATGATTATACCTCAAAAGGTGTAGCGTTTGCTAGAGGTTGCACATGAAAAAACTTTATATACGTGTTATCTACAAAAAAAATACTTTTTACAGTTCTTGCGGAAAAAAATTCTTGTTTAACGTTACATTACAATTGCTATGGGCTACTTTTACACGTATATCATTGTAAATCGATGTCTTGTACATTTGAGAAGACAATCAATCAATATAAAGATCCGCATACCCTTTCAGTACGATTCAGCATATTATAGCGAAGATATCGATTTCAGGAAATGAACAGTATTTCATTAGTTTTCCTCACTTGTGTTATCTTTCTATACACACTGACGAATGAAATCCCTCAAGTTGCCTGAGTACTTTCCATCTAGGTCCATACAAGTAACATTTTATTTTGTAACAGCAGTATATCAATGGCCGCGCGTTATTTAGTTGCTTATTTACGCAGGTCACAGTCATGAGTTATTGAACTTTTCGGGCTAAAGTTCATTTGTATTTTCTTCTTCCGCGAGATTTTTGTCACAACTCTATCTTTGGAGTTCGTTGTTCCCGACTGTTTCAACCGTTGGCAACATTGAAAATTCGACCAATTTGTCAGTATGGTCACTAGCAGATTTTGTTAGTTCAAGACTACGTGTCAGACAACATGACCAACTGGTGTTCTCCTCATTACGATCGGCTTGCTGAGATATGTTGGTATAACGAAGCAGTTCTGGGTATAAATGTTACCCTAATACACGAACCACATATACACACCTCCGACGGTCGTTGGGGTTACCTGAAATAATTCCCAACCAGCCGGTTCATGTAGACTCTAGAAAACTTGAACAGTATCTCTTGAAAGTGAAGGACAGCATAATGCACTGACCGCGAGTCGTTTTGTTGCATGACTACGTTAATAACAGTTATGAATGACTGTATTTTGGGATCATGTATTTACCTTTATTTACGAAATTATCGTGGGGCTTCTTCCCTGAGGCTTCCTCGTCTCCTACTATCTACGCAAGACGCATATTACACAGTATGTATAAATTCGTTGTTCGATGTAAACGGTTTACTCAAAAAATTTTGACAAAACCTATCTGAAACACTAAATATCGACAGCTTGATGAGAATACACCTCTCTACAAAGTTATAATCGCTCAATGTTTATACTCATTTTTGATAAACCGTACAGCACGTGCCCGTTTTTCTGTATAACCAACTGGCACATCATCGCGCATGTGAACAGTGGGGAGTTATTTGACGTTGGTATATTGTTGTTGAGGCGACTGAGAAATTGGCAGAAATGGCCGTCAGTTTGTGGTCCTACAGAGGAAGATAGCCGGAGGCGATAGTGTTTCCTTTCTTGTTTCATAATCTCAGTGCATTGATTTTGGGTATTACATTCAAATGGGTTCGACTACGCTTACTGCATTCAGGCTTAAAAGAGTTTCACAAGTTTATCATGAAACAGTAACGCCTCACGCTTTGGTTTACTTGTCAAGCTAACAAACCCCAAAGATTATCGATCGGATTTGGGCCAGAACTATGGACAAGTCACACTAACGTTCGTATTTCATGAGAAAGAATTAATATTCTTATAGCTCTGGACAAATACTATGGGACGTTTTGTCTCAAAGAATACGTTTGCCACACTGGCGTCTTCATAGCGGGTAATAAAAACTTGTCCAGTGAGTTGTTATTTGAACCGACAATTTGCTCATCACTCACGTCAACCAATCCACCTACCTCTGGCGTCGAATATGAGTCTGAGATTATCACCGATCATCTGTCACTGATCTTCCTTCTCAAGCACATCTCATGATTTCAGTAGTTTTGCTGTCATCATCTTTACACATCACTAATATTCAGATGGAGTTCGCACATTCCGAATGTCTATAAGACTTCATTCCCTAATCACTTCAAACCGCAGTTACTGCTAAATCTAATCATAAGTTAATTAATCACTTTCTCATAATGCCTCTTTGACGTTCATTGTGAATTTGTTCAGCACATGCGTTCAGTTCATCTCTGAAGATCTCTTCATTTCATCGATAGTCTCTTTCAGTGTGCACTGATGAAATTCGTCTTGTCATATTGCTGTTACCAACTGACTGTGAACTTTTCAGGAAATGGCTGCCAACATGTCATCACTTTCAAAATTGCTTTGCGTTCCTCAATGTGTTCGAATGAGTTTGTTTCACAACCGAACGTTAATTTTTCCAACTCGTTGAAAGTTGAATTTCTTGGTATTGTGGCCGCTTCTGTTTGATAAAAAGATGACATCATACTTGTCTCTGCACGATCATTTCATTGACACGGTGACCTCAGTTCAATTTGTGCAGGCACCTCAGCTAAAGAATTTATTTGAGATAAAAATTCCATATGCCCTGAACGTGGAGTTTATGCGGTCCGCCATTATGTTATAGAACACCTCGCATAAGTAAGATGTATTAGTCGTTCGTGAGTAATTCATTAAGCGGCGCACATTTGAGTCGACGACTAACTAGCAAGAAGGATGTAATCATTTGTATGTGATTGTGACAAGCGTACATTTAGTACTTCTCATATATGAACTGAATGTTTTGAGGAAATTCCGGATAACTGTGACGCAAATCTCTGATTTTTCGGCCTTCGATGAACCTAGCAGTTTGAGGAGTTTGTATGATAGGATATTTTATATGACTTCAACCATTAATTGTTATGGAACATTGAGTTGTTTTAGAGGAGACGTCACTCCATGGAAAGGTAAATGCTGATGTGTTTGTGTGCTCACTCATTCTGAGATTAATTGTGAATGACCTTCAAGTTACGTGAAATACAAAATCCCTTTATTACTCATCAGTAGTCAAAATACCGCTCAACAAGTTAATGAGTTTCCCGGTTTCAACTGGGAGACACGTCCCAGTCATGGGGTCATTGATTGAAGTTAACGGGACAGCATTACTCATGAGCGAATGTGGTTGAGCGTTTACATATGATAATTCAGTCGTACCTAATGTGAGGTCAATGACGCAGTGTTCAACACGGTTGCCTCATGAAAGGCTGAGTGGAGTTCTAGTCCGGGCCGGCCGAGGCAAGCATATACACTATTGATGAACTTGAACGAAAACGAACCCGGAATCTAGTGCTTCTTTTCGAAAGGAACTGACTGGAAAGTCTATGGGAGTAGAATATCCGCGAGGAATTGTGATTGATCACAGTTTACTTAGGGTCGTTGATTTTTCGGACATCTAAGCGTCCCACAGTATTTAGCAAAGTTCTTCACCGCACTTCGCTTGCTGTTCGCCATACTCTTCTGAAATCTGATCGTAAGACTTTTGTTTCAAGTTGAACATCACTCACAGTCGGTCGCAGATGTCGCATTCCCATGGACTTTCCAGTCGGTCCCTTTCGAAAACAAACACTAAACTTGAGTTTTGATCTCAATAGAGCATACCAGTAGTGCACATCCTTGTTACTGCCAAGATTAGAATTCCGGCCACGCCTTCATGAGGCAACCTCGTTGACCACTGTGTCATTGACCTCACTTTTTTGTTTTCGAACCACGAGCCAGTACCAACCACTCTATAATAAATGGTTTATAATGACTTGACTAAAACTGTTCTACTTGAGTGCAGTCCATCCGTGTTTAAACGAACTGTATCATCCACAGCGCTAGTGACTTGGAAGGGTTTGTCTATAAGATTATCGATCAGAACCTCGTCTAATCAACTGTCAATGAACTTCCGGTCAAATTGCGTAATGCATATTCTTTTATTAAGTTAAACCTACTTAAAATATTCTTTTACATGTCCTTGGCGCGCAGATAAATGCATCTCGCCCGTTGTTTGGGATCACAAAGAAAATCATGATTCCCTTTTACACACAATCGTTCTGTTGTATGACAGGCAGTTTCGTTGTGAGTAATATACTACTCACAAGTAGTATGTTACCCACAGGCAACGTTCAGGAACAAAAGGGCAAGCTGCGA
>JTDE01004192.1:28192-43107 GCA_014338405.1 Paragonimus skrjabini miyazakii
AATGACAATGATGGATGTGAATGCATATTTAACTTGCAAATGAGTATACGTGTTTGTGGTTTGATTTTTGACATGACGTATACGGATGTTTGTGCAATAAACGAGTTCTCAGGTCCAGCGTCTTTTGCGGTCACAACAGTTCAACGACTGATACACTTAGATTTCAGACCTAATCTGCAGGAGTGCTAATTAAGTGTTCGCCAATTAATGCCATATCAGCTGACCAAGTGTGCTCAAGCGTGGAGAATACTCATGCAGTTGCGAAGGTACCCGTACCACAGAAAGCATTCGAAGTGAAGCATTTCATGAGTGTGACTATAATTTTCCGTCCCCTCTCACTTTTTGAAACACTGACAAAATCTGTTGGAATGTTGACAGAGGATTCAGTGTTTGTTGTAGCAGGCAGTTTTCAGCAAGCCGCATTCGTAAAGGTTAACAACCGCATCAGATGATAACCAGCGGTGGTATATATTAAAATCTCTATTTATCCGTCTCAAGCTTGATTGTAACGTCCACCCTTTACAGAACATATCGTTAACATTGACTGTGTCCTACTTGGAGATATGATTATCGGGTTAGGCAATGAAGTTGAACGTAAGGATATGGGTTTAGGAGGTTGTTAGGACGCCCACCCAGTGACCGTCCCAGGGCGCCTCCGTCGTGAGAAAGAAGAAAAAAATCACTCGACTCAGTCCGAACTAGCGGAACTGTTCAAATCGGTTGAGACTTTTTATACCGCTATGCACATGTGGGATCCTAACTCTTTCTCATGATATGGTGGGAATGTGTGGTCATGACGTGTTCTATAAATACCTTGTACTTGTCGCCCTAGCGGCACCCCGTTTTGGAGCGGTACAAAGCTTCTTATTTTGAACGCGTCTTTTCGCTTGCCTTGGGAGCGAACACAGGAACAGTCGCGGTACTAGTCGGGACCGAGATTTTCGTGTGAATTATTACCGGGACGAGAATCCGATTTTATCGAGCGCACCACTATATCGAGATCGAACCAGCGTATCGTTTAGGAGGGTTTACAACAGAGGTATCGAGAGTTTTTTAAAAATATTTTTCACCTCGCGAATGATAAGCATAACTACTTTGTCATGTCGTTTACAACTGACAGAGAATGTAGGTGGGCATAATTGGTGTATATATAATGAGCTTTATTGATTGTTAACACTTCGGCGTTTTACTTCCTCCGATGATATAGGGCAACTTCTTGAATAGCGGTTTTTCGTAAGCAGAACATAATCTCAAATTTGTATCACTCTGACTGATAGGTTTAGAAAGATCCGGGGTGCGAAATCGGTTGTGCAACATAACATCCGTCCGGGTGTATGTGTATTATAAGATGTTCTGTCCTTTGCCTTGTTTGGGATCGTGACTAGGTATGGGGTGTTCCGAGTCCGACGGAACTGAAGTCGGAATAAAGAAATCTGGTTTATGTGCTTTCGGTCAACCATGCAGTTATCACTCTAAGCATTAGATCTAGGGCATTAAACTCCCTACCAACTGCTAATGAGGTCCAGTCGGTGAGTTAACCTTGATGCCAAGTGACCCTACAAGATTTCTGTTCTCTGCTTAAGATTTATGAAGGCTGTCGTCACTTTGTGGAGTATTTTCTGAAATATATGCTGTTACATTCAGTCTTAAAATTTCTCTCAAGCTGAATGGTTCGTTTTGTACCGGGTACGCTGCTGTTGGAAAGCTTGACGTGACAGTTGTATCACTTACTCCCGGTCGATCGTGTAGAACAACCGTATCCCTGTATCCAACCGTTTTTGTGTGAACACAATTGGTGTTCGCTAAATTACTAACCACACAGAATTTGAGTAAACTATTCTGCATATCTTCCAGTTTGATTGCAAACACGCCTCCGGAGGACGCTGGTTGTGTACCGTTTGTGTGCTGGGTAGACTACCTGGCCACTGGGTCAGTTTAAGGCAAGGTCAACACACAAAAATGATATGAGCAGTTCAATCAGGACCGTGATAAACAGAGAAAGGGGTCATAGGGTGTCCTTGATGGATACACTTTATTTTTAGAACTACTCACAGTTTAAAATCAGATTTGCAAGATTACAAACTGAACTTAAGTATTTGTGTAAGATGACGCGCATACCGTGGAATACGTTGGGTTACCGACGGTTGTATACAAGACACTGTTGTATTTTTGATGAAAATGCTCGAGCAAATTATGCCAGTTAATTTCTATCTCAGACATCTCACTATCTCACTGTAAGCAATTAAATTGTAACCTTCCAGAGGAGATTAGGAAGGTCTAGCAATCGAATAGGATGTTATAAAATCATCCTATAGCCACGGAGCAAGTGGGTGTTGAATGGACGTCGGATGGTAACATTGGGATAAAGATCTTTCAGACAAATGTGACACAGGAGCATTCGGCTCTGGGAAAAGCTGTTCAGTGGGGCCTTTCTGTAAAACTAAAACGGTAATTTAACTGAACCTGTTGCTATATTGGCTGTAATTTCGAAGATTTAAGCGATGGAGGGTTTGGTCACGAGTTGAAACTCGTAGGGAGGGTTGTCAGTAACGTTACTTCAATGATCAGTATATTCAGTAAACTTGCGCGCCCACTCAATACGAACACTTCTCCATCGACCATCGGGTATCGTTGTTGCTACGTCCCGCCTACTCTATCTGCACAGATTTTGTATGCTACCGAATTGGACTTGACGTAGACGGAGATAGTTTATTAATCTGTATGATTCGACGTTATTGTGTTGAAGGTCTTTACTTCATGGAAAAAGTCCTTCGCAATAACGAAGTTGAGTCTACATTTTCATAAAGAATGTTGTCAAAAACACGACCGATGGTTGAAGTGAGTCGTTGTAGAACTTTTCTAGTGTAAATCGTATACCCGAAGTCGTTGTCTGACTGATGTGTCCTATGATGAGCCTACTAATCGTTAATGTTCAGACCTGTAGTAGTTGGAATGCCTAAGACGAGGTTTGCGCGGATTTTTATCAATAGGACCATGGAAGATAGGTAACCCATCACTACTTCACAGTTGCTGAAAAGGGGGGGAAAGGTACACAGGATTCCTAGGGTTGCACCCTACTTAATAAATATTTTTGGGTTCCGATCTGAACTCTTTGTTCATTTTTTCGTTCAATGGACAGTATTGACCTTTGATTGCATGAAATGTTTATCCACGTGTGTTTTACTCCAATATAAATTCACTCGCAGTTGATCGCACCTTTTGCATTCTTATAAGCTTTTAAGTCAGTCGATTTCGGAAAGAAGTACTATACTCGAGCATCTCTCTTGATAGAGCTCGTTAACAAATTTGTTGAGTTTCCTGATTTCAGTTTCAAAGAAGGTCACAGCCTTTTTGCTTGAAGTTAACACAATAGTTGTCGTGTCTCCTGTCGAAGTTGTCGGACATTCTGTGCATTATGCATAGTGGAATGTATTTAAGTGTTTGTATATAGTATTGCGGTCGTTCTTAAACTGAGGTTTATGGCGCAGCGGGCAGAAAATTTGTCTGATGAAAACGTGACCGAAGTTCTAATCTCGACCGTGACAAGCGTGTACAATACTGAGAGCTCTAACAAAAGCGGAACTCGAGTATGGTGCCTCTTTTCGAGAGGAGCTGTTGGAAAAGCCTATTTGAACACGAAAGCTGCCATCCGTTGTCAGTGATGTTCAAATCATACTAACCAAGAGTCTTCTACTACTCACTAGTACTCAGAGTATGTTATACATATGTATCGATCTCATACGTGTTTTAGGGTTGAAAATTAGCCGCATCCATTATATGGTTTTACAGTTTTGTCGCTGTAATCTTTGAGACATATCCCATTAAGAGTAAAGGGGCATCTAATAACCGCCTATTGCTATAATGTATGACTGATTCAGTTGGATAGGTATGAAAACAAGGCAGTCCGTAGCATACTGTATCAAAACTATTGTAACGAAAAGGCGTCCAATAAAGCACAATCTTTATTGTCCAACACGCTAGCTCACATGCTACACGCGCGCTCGCGTTTATGAGTCAGCATTCCAGTCCACAACACCCCCAGGTTTCCGTTCACGCGTCGTGTGCACTTCTGCCCGGTTTAGGTGTGTGATCGGCACCGTCTATCGGGGGGTTTTCCGCCTACCATTTTTCGTCCATTGGTCCGATTCCGTTGAGCGATGGCTCGTCCGGTCGTTCGTGTTGTTCTCCATCTATCCATAATGGACTTTGCTCGTATTCCAAGGCGGTGTCGAGATATTCCCCCGAGTGTTGGAATAATCGAGCCTCCGATTTTTGTCGTCCATTCTATTTTGCCTCCCATGTCTCGCCCGTTGGTCCGATCCCGTCGAGCGATGACTCGTCCGACTGCCCCCTTTGTTAGCCATTCGATCGTTGAGGGCTTGTGGACGTGCCTGCCTTCCGCGTTGAGGTATTCCGTCGAGTGTTTGAATACTCGCACCTCCTGCCTGGCAATCCACCACACTATGCATAACGTTCTTTGATCTCGTAGTTTTGTCGCGCGGTATAGCAGGCACTCGAACCTCCATGCATGTCGTATTAACGTCAAAGAGAAATAGTTATTTTCGAAATAGTAAAGTAATATTGTCAGGATCGCAACTTAGCCTCTTAGTTTTTGGTATGAATGGTCGCATTCTGAAATTTTTTTTTTGGGGGGGGGAAGAGTGATAGCTGGATCTTCTCAATGCGACCACCGCGTTTCTGTTTGGCTGCATAATTCTGTCTCTAGTAATTGTCAAAATTGTTGGTTTTTGATTTTGTTTTGTTCTCGGATATCATGATGTGTGGCTCGAGCATAATTCTATGAATCCCCACTAAATAACCACACAACAGTTTCATGTTTTAAGGTTTTCTGACGGAATCTCACTCTGAAGACGTCAGCAGGCGAACCTTGCAAACAGCGTTTACCGAGGTTGTTTGAGTGAGAATATATAACTATTCACCTGGATAAATTCTGAAATAAATATCGAATTTCAGTCCACAACAAAGCAGCGGTTTCCACTCACACATAGTGTGCAATTCTACCTGGTTTGTGTGGTGTGGCTGATGCCTTATGTCGTGGGTTTTCTACCTGCCATTCCTCCTCCGCTGGTCCGAATTCGTTGAGCGATCACTCATCCGGTCGCGCGTGTTATGCGCAATCCACTCGGTGTGGGCTTTTGGACGTACACTCCCCCCCCCCGCGTTGAGCTATTCTATCGAGTGTTGGAATACTCACACCTCCGAGTCGGTCAGCCAATGTCCTTTGCCAGCTGATCGAATTTTATCCAAAGAAGCCTAAGTTTCATATACGGTTATGCTTACAACACGAAAGTATCCCGAAAACCTCAAACAATTGGGCATCTCTTGAACGGTCTGTCATCAAAAACCACAGGATTCTAAATGATGCAATTCTCCACCCATCACTAATCTGAGTTCAATATATTTTCGATGAGCTCGTGAACAATTGCATAAATCCTATTTGCATGCTTTAATCTATTAACATATGATCCGCGTGTTTCTATGAAGGTGGTAACTGTCATGCGAACTTCGAGTGTTTACTGCTCCGAGAAGAGCAGATTATACGAACATCTTCGGTTGTAATGAGGTAACGTTTTCATTATTCTCTGATGGTGCACCATAAATCTACCAGAACCGACCTCGTCATCGTCTGGGCTTACTGGGCAACAACAGCCGCTCGGATGTTCCGATGCTTCGAAATTACGTTATTGTTAACGATACCACCGGTCTTATCAGCCTCCCTAGTCATTTCGCTCAGTGGTTTCATTTGGAAGTACCCCATGAACTGGATGGTTGTCCAACTTATAACTAGTTTCGAATATGAAGATTGAAGTTCTTATGTCATGTTACTGTCGTTGTGAAAGTAAAGGACGCTTGGTCTATAAAGTTGCGTATTGCACGAAATCCCTTACAAGTTATGTGAAAACACAGAACAGCGAATGCGTACACTTATTTACATGGCTGGCGTTTATTCGTACACACTAGGTAGTAGTACATTCTCATTCACTTTGGTGACACATCCCCTGTAGTGCATACACACAGGTCTGACAGCCGTTTCTGGTCCCTCGTTTTCCTGGTGTTAAGACCTGCCCTTTAGTTCTCGAGTGTACGCACGATGTTAATCACAAACGAAAGTGCATATTATACAATACCATCAATTATTACTCAATATCAAACCGACTAGCCGTAAGGGCTATTGTCATCTTCGGCTGGACGCCTCAGGTTGAAACGGCTAGAATGTGTTTCAATGATCTTGATATTTCACTCTTTCCCTTGGATTGAACATTGTAACTTCGCCGACCACTCTGGAAAATAATTATCGACGAAAATACGAAGCAAGACAACTGTCGTTGAGTCTGTGAGCGTCATCTGGATAGAGAGTAAATTTGGTGTTCTAACCAATTTAACTGTTTCGGTCTATAATGTTTTGGTTGTCAAAGAAAGCGCTGCATCTCACGCCGACCCGAACACACCCTATAGAAAAACATATGGGGTTATATGCATGAGACTACTAATGAGTAGTCGGGGATTTGGTTAATTTCAGGTTGAACCTCACCCACAATTGATCGCAGCTTTCGCGTTCCCATAGACTTTCCAGTCGGCCCCTTTCGAACAGCAGAAGCAGAAGACTCGAATTTCGCTCTCATTAGAGCTCGTCAGTGGTGCGTATCCTTGCCACTGCCGGGATTAGAACTCCAACCATGCTTTCTTGAGGCAACCGTGTTTACCACTGCGCCATTGACCTCACATTAGGCACAACCGAATTATCATATGTGAACGCTCAACCACTTTCGCTTGTGAATAATGATCGTTTGATAATTTGAATAAAAAGGGGTGGCAGTATTTTCGGTCCGTCACTTGTTACCTGATTGGCTTTGGTGGCAAGCCTCCCATTGGCTGGTTTTATGTCGGTAGCTGACTTCCGTTTTTTCTGTTTTAGCCAACGACTTCGTGCATTAACTGATAATCCTTCGGTTTTCCGTCTGGGTCTAAGTAACTATTATGGGTGATTATTACTATGCACGAGGGTGATTGGCTATCCATACCGACAAACTGGGCTCGTTTTGTTCGCATACCTTACAGCTGATTGGTCTCCAAACAAGTGCAAATCCCAGCAGCACCGCTGTTTTCCGCATCATTGCACACTGCGCATCAACCCTCCACCCCCCGAGTAAACGAGTGCAAAACAGAATGGCGATTTCGGAAATCACGTGACGTGTGAACAGGATGCACTTTCTGCTGTCGGATAATTACATTTGCCAAACTGAAAGTCCGTCTCCCTAGATGTGGGGAACGTGATTGCTTAACAGATTAGAAAATACTGTAGTTTGCTTTTTAACTAATCCAGAACAAACACCAAATCGTACCAGAGTAACAGAACAAAACAGCCAATTGAGAAACACCGTGTATGCTAGCAACATGGGTTGGGTGACATCAGACGAAGAGGTTTAGTGCATTGTGAGCTGGCATACTCAGTGAATTAGCTTTTCAGATACCGTTTTCGGCACTCACTTCCTTAGTAGCCTGTCAAGATGACGGGAGCCAGAGTGCGCCTCCGCCTAACTGTCAACACAAGTAGCTTCCGCTGCACTATTCACGGTTCCACCCGCATAATCTGTATGCATTTCAGATCCATATTGGTTAGACATGGCCCTTATAGATCAGCTAGCCGATGCACGCTAGCCAGGCGATATACCGTACGCAAATGAAACTCAGATCTGAAACGGAATAACGGAGAGGAGCCACTGTTAAGACAGGAAGAAAGATGCTAACAATATATGACGGAAAATTTTCATTTGAGGAGTATGTGGCAGTACACTCTGTGTAGGATCTGAAGGCATACATAGAGTTTAAGCTTAGACTGGAAAACCAAACAGAACTTGCAGTTTAAAGCGCACCATGGTAGACCATCACGATTTAAACCTTTGGAGAGGGGAACAAGTAGTTTTCCAGACAACAGTGGTCTCTAGGTGACAATAATTATAAGGAAGATATGGAAATACATAATCAAGTTGGTCTACTTGTTACCAACACAGTAACTGTCTCTTCGTCGACAGTGCGTACGTTGATGATTTACCAGCCGGAGACGGTCAGCGCGTTTGAGACCACAATCGTAATAGCGCCACATGGTCACGTTACCACGACCAATGGCGCTTACAGTTCCTTTGCAAACCACAGCTTACACTAGTGGCCACTCATATGCCAGTCACTGAACTTTTGGATGTTCGTCCTGATCATACTGCTCCAAGTGGTTCAGCTCGACGCTACGTCCTTTCATATCCTAGGATCGATGTAACGATATGAAAGACCGACTTGGATACTATCCTGGTATCGCAGTTTCTAACCGACAGGATTTTGTTTACCTGTTTTTAGGTGCTCGTGCAACAGCTGTCTCGTGACACGTGTCAGATAATTGGCGGAAGTGTTCCAGCCATCGAAATTAGTTGAACATCACCATGGGTTCACCCCCGCCTATGTCTGCTCGGCGAAGTACATAAATGCTCAGCACCATGTCTGATTACGGAATACCCAAGAATGACCTTAGGTAATGCAGATGGAAGCGAGTCGGCTTCGATATATCCCATAGATACAATGTCCAGGTTTCTCTGCTACACAACAACGTGGACAGCACCACTGTGTGATAGACAGGCAGACTGGTTTTTATCTTCTTCATGTTGTTGTTCTCCTGGACCCGCCTTGTACAATGTCTGAAAGCAAAGCTAACCTTAGCTGCGCTAGCCCATAGCTCGCGGCTGATAAACAGATCTGTCGTTAGGGTGCTTTTAGATACACATGCAGGCACGCCGAATGTTCACTCTGATTTTCGTTGTTCTTATGAACTTGCATAGCATATTTGTTGTTATTCACTTATTGATTTTTAACAGCTTTTCTCGACAAAGTGAGGTCAGCGTTGCTCCCAACTTTGATTCAGATCAGTCGATCAATTCACCCACTGTCTGGAATGATGTGGTATTCAAGTGTGCCCACTTCATTCGGCATGGCCCCACGGTCCGCATTCGTTTTGCCATGATCGACTGGATGAATTGAAGCGTGAACAAGAGAACTTGTACCGTGTAACTCACCCCTAACTTTGACGCCGATGTGTGCCTGTCAGGACGACACACGTGATCAACCGGATCAAGTGTAAAAGTCGCATGACTCGAAACTGTGACGCACAGTCGTCCTCTTGCCATTGAATATCTACATTCGGTATCGCAACGACGGCTTTGGCCGTTGACCAAATTGAACTTAAGCAACATGTTAACCATCAAAGCTGTAGGTTTGTCCTAACACCAATGTAGTGGTAACCCAGGTAGAGAATGCAGCTGGGAGTACAGTTTATACGCTGTTCGAACCGTCTAGGTCCATTTTTACCGTTCCTCCAGGTCAAGAAGAATGCATGCTCAACAAACTCATTGTACGCTGGATGTCTTTTGTGTTTCTATTCGTGTGCAGTCAACAGTAGGCCGTACTGGCTGTACAGCGGTAGAGAGAACACGTGACTCGGGAGAACAAACTATGTTGGCCGTTGAAGGCGCGACCAATCAGAACGCAGCTTGAGTCTCAGTACGAGTGTGGGGCACACAGGCGGCCTTGACGCGTATACTACAATGTCTTCCAGCGTTCTCCTAGTGAATGAATCATCCGACCTTATCCTGTGCTCTCTAAATCAATGACTTCCGCACATAACTCAGTTCAATCCACTCATGACAAAGTAATCGCATTATATTCATCCATGTCGCTGGGTTGCCTAAATGATGTTCAGTTTGTCGTTTTCATTAGTTATTACTTTCTACACAACTCTTCTTCATGAGATAAGTGAACCACTGTTGGTTTTTCTGATAAGTAATCTAGGTGTGATGAGTTCTGAAATCATGTATGTTCAGTTGGTCTCAAACAGATTCCAACTCAGGTGTGAGAACCTTTTGGTGCACTTTTTTTTGGGTATTCTTGTCGTGATCAATGGCGGATGAATAAACATGACCAAAATGACCCCTTTTCTCGCCATTCTCGTATCAAAAAGTATCTGTTTGACTATAAAGACTGTTCCCACAAGCGTATGCTTGCTTTTGTATCTCAAATGATGACCCAGTTTGCTAATTCACTCGCGCTCTGAAAATAACCCTTATCGGCCGAAATCACTTGACTGTCACTGACATTCTCAACGCCTTGTCGTTGTGCTCCTTGAAACTTCAGAGGGGGCTGTTCTACTGGACAAGTACACCCGTCTGAACGCTGACCTCCTTTTGGGCGGATTTTGATCAATTTGAAAGATAGCTTTTTTTTCTGAGTGGTCTTAGTAATTTTATTTCTTTACACATTATCTGACTACGTTGAAAAATCTCACAGACGTCTTCCATTCGTCTGCTGGTAGAGATCATTGTTTGACTCAATGTACATTCACGTGTGCGAGCCAGATCTGGCCTAGATTGTGAGCTCAGTCCACAGTCAAATAAAGTACTAACTACGGACTATCTCTTCTTATTAGACGTAATGATTGCCTCGAGGCCACAGACTGACCTTACCAGTAAGAGTTCATTCACGTGTTGCCTACCCTACATTTCTGTACTCTAACGTCACGCATGTTGACTGTCCTGATTGTTTAGTTATAAAACTGAACGTACATGGTGGACTCATTAGCTCTGTTTGATATCCAACACAAAAAAAGATCATCACTCTTCAGCCTTGGATACAGGGTCTATTAGCACATACACGCCCATCAGCCGAGTACTGACCATCGATAAGTTGTCCTACAGACCCATAGATACTGTCAAAGAATGGATGTATATAAGAGTAAATCGTACAGAAATCCAGCATGAAGCCTCAAGGACGAGATAGCCGATAGCCTCGACACTAATAAATCGGCTTGTGCGGTTTATGTCCACTTCTTTGGGGTACTTGACTGAGACCGAGATTGAGTAACCTGTGTCAAGGTATGCGCCCCAGAAAGATCGCTGCCCCAGTCCCGTTGTTTGCAATCAAACATTTATTCCGGAGCAATTTGGTTATCATTACTAACCGATTAGAGTAACAGGTTACTGCCGACAGTAGGAGAGATCACATCCTGATTCTCCGTACTGTTATCATCGTCTGTTTCAATTGCCAACCTATACGCACTTCTCTTAGAGTACCAGGAACAAAACAGGCGAGAAAAATGGAATCAATGAAATTTCAAACAAGCCGGTTGTCGAATGTAGATATTTTCTTGATACTCAGCGTTATACAATTGACGTGTTCTTTCAATCAAACGAACGAAGGTGAATAACACCACAGTCATCAGATGGAAATGTTTAGTTGAACTTGTTAAAAATGTCAACAACAAAAAATGCTATGTAACAAGGTGTTCTACAGGGCACTGGGATGTCAGCACTGCCAAAACTCAAGCATTGGTGCACAAAACGTCCTCAGAGTGTGAAGCAACTGCCAAAAGAAGAGGACAATCAACGCCAATTTCTCGCATAGAGGTATCGTAACCCGCGCATGGACCACAGACTGGTCATTAGGCAAAAATAAGTGACTGTATCAGTGTGTGGTCCCAGCCGAAGGTGAGCATCGCATGAAGACATGCAAATATCTTCACAGTCTTTGATGATCATGGGAGCATGGGAGCCTGAGTTCACACGACAGCTCATGACATGAGAGACTGACTTAATGACAGCATTGTGATAATCATTTACGTGCTATTCACTTTTGACTCTGTAGGCCTCCTGGTTTCGATGATCCTCTACTGTGATTTGCCGTCACGAGCTGGCATCACATGGAAATTCATGGGCGACATTAGTGTTGGTAATTGTAGCTCCTCATAAGCTGCATGCTCGAGCTTGCGCAGTCTTTTCGTCGGGTATCTCGTCACGCGGTTTGTCTAACACAACGCATATTATGCATGTTCCAGTACCATCGAAGCATGTGAACAGAGGCGTAGAAACTAGAGGATAAGTACGTATTTTCAAGGTCAAAACCACCGTCATCATCTTTACGCCAAGGGGTTATCTTCTTGATTAGTAGGATGTGTGTGTACATAAGGCAAGAGTGGGGTGTGAAGACACTTCTTCGAAACGTTGACGTTCAGTGATCAAGGTCCAACTATCGATCTATACTTTTAACCGTACGCGTGTGATGCAAACAAAGGGTAAGTAGAGATGAATTTTAGAGAAGAGCATTTGTTAGCAACGAGTTCGATCGTTGCGGTGGAATATATACGGGCGATATTGTGTTGGGCACTTTTTACGAATGCCGAAGCCAAATCATCTAGTGTTGTGATCCAAGAACGCGGATGGCACAAGGGTTGTTTATTCGACAAACCAACACATGGGTTAAGCATCTAAACAAGACTTGGAACAAAACCACTCATTTGCACGCGGCATTCGGCCCCAGACCTTTTCGGTTGTCGCAGACGTCAATGCTCAGTTCCATTAAGTAGCAAGGACCACTGTGGGCGATGCTGCACTCTGATTTTCCTTTCTGTATTTTTCCTGCGGCTTGTACGATGTCAAAATATATGCTCCGGTCCTACTACTGAATAGCCGCGGTATGAGTAGTATGTTACGATCGCTCAACTCCACTGCACTCCTCCCCCCGCAAAGATTGTTTTAGCTGCAGAAAAAGCCGTTCAGGTTCCCTTCGCTCTCTTGACGATCTGCGTATTGGCCTCGGGGACATAGCTGCTCCTGGCGTACACTCTCTTCTGCTCGGGGCGTCGTACCATTTGCGAAGCTGGCTTCCGTGCACTCGATGTTGATTCCTATCATTCATGATCAGATACACTGGACCACGGCGATCCATTACCACATAAGGTCCTCTCCACCTCGCCAGGAACTTCCTAGATCCTGGTCCTGTTGCGCCTGGACTCCGCCTGTCTCTGTATTTAACCTTGGAGCCAACTTCAAATACCGCATTTCGATCCGACAACTTTGCGGTTGACTGCTCCTTAGCAACTTCTTGTGCATTCGCCAAGTTTTGATTGGCTACCCTCCGAGCTTCTGTTAATTCGCGCCTGTTCATCCGCCGGTCTCCCCATAAACCAATCTCCTGATCGACTGGCAGACGTGGCACGCGCCCGTACATTAGCACGAACGGGGACTTCTTCGTTGTTCCTTGAGGCGAACAACAGTGGGCTAACAGAATCAGTGGTAGGGTTTCCTCCCAGCTCCCTCCTTTTGCCGCCAACCATTCCTCAATTGTGCGATTGTTTCGTTCCGTCAGTCCATTCGATTGGGGATGGTATGGCGTTGTGCGAATTTTCCTGATTCCCAAACGCTCCAAGCAGTTCCGAAACTCTTCACTTTCGAAGCAGGGGCCTTGATCAGTCAAAATGCTACGCGGTATTCCATGATCTGCCACGATGTGTTCCATTACCGCCCTACACACAGTGCTTGCACGCTGATCGGGTATGGCGGCTGCTTCGATCCATCTTGTGAAATGCTCCGTCATTACTGTGATGTATTGATTGCCGGATGTGGTTACTGGGAAGGGACCCATTACGTCCAGCGACCACAATTCCCCAATCTCACTGAGCGGAATTGGTTGTGTAGGATATTGACTGGGGTAATTGGAGCTCTTCAGCAGCTGACATTGCTGACACGCCAGTACATAATTGTTAACGTCCTTCTTCATTCCAGGCCAGTATGCCCTTTGCCTCAGCATTTCATACGTTCGATGACATCCCGTATGGGCCAGCTGATGACATTCCTTCACAATTGTCTCTCTCAACCCCGTCGGTATAACAGGCACGCTTATTCCATCCCACAGTCGGCGCGTTAAAATTCCCGCACTATTCAACCGCAATTCCGACCAGTGCGTTCTGAAGGATGTCACCTCCGGAATTTCCTCGTTCTCTGGTTGTTGTTCTCCCGATAGAAGTTGATCAATCACCATTCGGATTGTCGGGTCCGTCCTCTGCGCTGCCTGTAACTTCCCGGGGTCATTCTCCAGTTCAATACTGTTGACTCCGACCGCATCCTTATGAACTTCATCCATGTGTTGCGTTCGGGAAAGCAGATCGGGGACATAGTTCTCTCTTCCAGCTACATGGCAGATTGTGAAGTCGTACTCCTGCAATCGCAATGCCCAACGAGTCAGTTTCCCTCGGCAATCCTTCGCCGATTTAATCCACTCCAACGGCGTGTGATCTGTCTCCACATGAAAACGTCGGCCGAGCAAATAAGGCCTCCATTTTTCCAATGCCCACACGATCGCCAAACACCCCTACTCTGTCGTTGAGTAATTTCGCTTAGCAAGAGTTAATACTCGACTGGCATATTCCACAATACCGCCTTCCTGCTTCAGTACAGCTCTGATACCTACATCGCTCGCATCCGTCGCAACAACGAAGCTCTGTCCAGTCACTGGCAACTTCAAGGTCAGCTGTCCCTCCCTCATTAATTGTTGGATCTTGACAAACGCTTGATTGGCCTTATCTGTCCAGTGAAATTTGCAATCCTTCTTCAGAATTTCGTACACGGGCTGGCCAGCTCATTGACGTTCTTGATGAAACGGCTATAGAACCCGACACGACCAAGAAACTGTCGCAACGTCCTCTTCGATGTTGGCGCAGGAATGGCCTCGATCGTAAGCAGTTTCTCGGGAATCGGTCGGATCTCGCCCTGACCGACCTTGTGACCGAGTAGTATAACCGTTCGTTTTGCCAGTTGACATTTTGAACTGTTGATTCCTAGACCGGCTTGTTCAATCTTCTGCAACACAGCTGAAACGTGTCCGATATGCTCCATCTCATTCCCGCTGTAGATGACGATATCGTCTCCGTAGACAACAGTATTGTTCAGTCCATCCAGCACTTTCAACATCAGACGTCTGAAAGTGAACGGGGCGCCTGGCAGTCCGAACGGCATACGTTTGAAGCGATATTGCTTCACTCCCACTGTGAACGCCGTTTTGTCTCGATCCGATTGCTTGATTGG
>JTDE01004193.1:7175-17812 GCA_014338405.1 Paragonimus skrjabini miyazakii
TTTATGTGATCGAAACTACCCCCAAGAAAGTGAGGGAAATGTTAAACATTTCATCATGAGGTGGTTCCAAGGAGCCAAAGACAGAGACGGTGGGAGATCAAAACGCCGATACTCAGAAACTAATCGCAAACAGGTAAGAACCTCTAGATTTGCGACGGCCATTTAATTAAAAGGGCAATCCGGAGCTGGAAGACGCAAAAAACGCCCAGAAGACGAGGCCAGAAGGAAACATGAACAGGTAGGGTGTATCGTGGATGCATGGTTGAGGTTAGTTGCAGTTAACCCACTATACAAAAGCGCCGCTGAATTCGTATGGTGTACCTTCTTTCATCCAGGTTGACCGAGTATATCTGGATAACCACGAATGATTATATCAAAATGAAGCCGGAAGATCTCTGGAACTACTGTTACCACCGGGGGTACATCTACCATGTGAAAGTGCACCACAGATTTTGACACATTTGACACTTGATTTTTGAAGTAGTAGAGCCACGTTTGTTACAAGTCTTGTTGATTTGTGTTATGACTTCACATGTTGACAACGTTTAACGCGAAATCATGGACGTGAAGTGGATATTTATCAGAACCATAGTCTAACTTCAGGTGCCACGTAGGGGTCTATAATGCGTGTTTCACATAAACTTGATTTTTGATGTAGTGAAGCCATGTCTGTTACAAGTCCTGTTGATTCGTGTTGTGTGTTCTCGTCTAGGTTCATTTCCATTCGGGAAATATTTTTGGTTACATTTCAGTATTGCTTTCTTGTTTTTCTCCATTGTTCTTTGTTTCATACCCTGTTATTCCCTCTTTTTTGTTGTTATTTTTCTTCAGGTGTTCTTCCCTTCGTATTTCGCGTACAGCATGCTGGGTTCGGGAATGCATTCAACTTCAACGGACATTGTTCCTAAATTCTTTCACTTTTTGGACTCTATCATTTTTTAATGAAATATACATGTACTTTTTTATTGCGGTAATTTTCGTTTCGCTGTTAATTGCGGCGTGTTCAGCGGTCACGTAGAAGATGTTTACGTTAGTATGTTCGTCGTAGGAGCAATTCGGAGAGTTATAGGGTGCGTCCATTGTCCATCTCCATATCGGTCCGCGTTAGATCATTTGAAGGCATTCGTAATAAACGCTTCATTAAGAAAATGATCCTGTTGAATTGGCTTGACACCTTGTTGCAAGATAAGATCGATCGCTAAGAAGATAATTCGGTGATACTCACAGAATAGTGTCAATAGGTCGTAGGCGTTGGATTACATAAGTTTCGAACTACTTCAGTTGTTGAAGCGAATAACTAGGAATGTAAGGAAGGTTCCGTTAGCGCAATTGGCCTACCCGGATCCTACTCTGGCCTACTGGAATCCCACTCTGGCCCACTCCGATCCGACTATGGCCAGAGTCGGACAGGTTCTGGATTTTGTTGCACGCCCACTCGGATCCGACTCCTTGCCAACTCGTGCCAGAGTCGGCGTGTTTACTGGGTACCTTTTCATATTCAACTTGCTAATTTGCTACTAACTTTTCGGGAATTCTTGCCGTGCCAGGTTGACGTTTGTGCTCCGTAAGCAACAATACACGAGCTCAGCTGTTGTTTTTACTCTCGTAAATATTTTATTAGTCAGAATCCGACTGGGTATTGATCTGTTTAACTTTTCTAACAATTGGAAAGTCCGTGAACTACGAACCTTTTGCTAAAGCCTGCCGCTTGTATGTTGGTGAGTTCTTTATATGTATGTATATAAATAATATATTGAGGTGATATGTTAGAATTCTCCAGGAGCATAAGAGACCAACTGCTCACTCGCGTACCTTAAACCAGACTATATATACATTCTATCAAATAGAGGCAGTGCAGATGAATGTTTTCTGAACAAACTGATACATCTCATTGGTGATCAAAAATTACGCCTTCTCACCTTCGTGGAAAAGAGCTGATCCATCAACATATGTACAACCAACCCTATTGCAGTTGAGTGAAGAAATACAGTCTCAGACCACTGAATTTTTAAGTGACCAGCGATCGTGTGGCTTCTCTAAGGATCCCGGCTGCAACCGTGTTTCCTGCTTGTCTGTTCTGTACACATGATTCTGTGTATGCCTGCTATAGGGGGCCTGATACGAACTCAGTGCCACTTTCTTCAGTCGTGCAACTAATTGCACGCAGAAAATGCATGCTCTCTTCCTAACGACTCATCTACTACTTCATTCTTCAGGGTCGTTTGACCCGAAACTTTTTGAGCGTTGTTTAACGCACTCGAAGGTCCCACGCACTTTTCGCTTGGCGTGCTTTTGAGTGCCGCCGAGTGGGATGTGGCCCACCTCGTGCTTCTTTCCTTCCTCTTCTTGGTTGCTGCCGTTGGTCCCAGACTATGATAGAGCTAACTACTTATCATATTTCCAAACATTGTTGGAAATATACGGTTTGTTTCCAAACCCCGCTGTGTTCTCTAGTTCGATGCCTGTTTGGACTACGTTACGATTGCTCTTCAGGAAAGACGTATTAAACTGTTAGTGGTTGAGGGTCTAGCGCATACCCACTTGCCCACTACAAATCCATCGACCAGCGTATTACGTTGCAAACTTCCCGTAATAACACAGTAGGTGGAGGCCAACTAAAGTAACACTCAATATTACTGACCCAGCACTTCAACGTTTTAGACTTATTACAGATGAGTGTACCATTCGCATCGCCGATAGCTTTACTAACAGACGAAAGCCGAGAACCAGCAGAACGGATGCACTTGAAGAGTCTGCAAGTATTCCGTGAAATAAAAACGATTACCAATTTCTTAACTTCATTTCTTAGCCATACCTCAAGATCGACGATCGGGCTGCGCTTTGGTTCGTATGGATACTCTTCGAAAGTATATATGAACAGCCAGGAGAGGTATTCTATTTGACATTCAACGACTCTAAAGATTTCTCTGAAATCCAACGTTTGTTCGGCTTGCAAACCACTGCAACACACGATATAGTATCTGGTTCACAAATGACCTGCAGGATTTCCGTCTGCCAGCTATTGAGATTTTCGAGGTGTATACTGTTTAGTAAACATTCTAGGCCAGTTTGCTACTTATACATTGTCGATAACATATCAAGGCATGATGTGAATCCAGGTACGTTTCCCAATAGGAACGGCCGCTCTTAACTGAACAACACCATCCATAGCAAACAACTAAAGATCTGATACGAGGTGTACGGATATCATTATACGAAAGCAAACTTCCGTCTAATCGATTTCATATCTAGTTAGCCTACTGTCCGAACTCAAGTCGACTAGAACAAGTTGGGCATGTATACCCCCTCCAATTGACAACATCATAGCAGCCATGAGCCTGACCAAAAGGTACTGTGGCTCGGGCAGCCAATCACCTCAACAGTGACGTGGAATATCCTAGAAAACGTTACTAAGAAGGTTGAAAATTAATAGAAGAAGACTAAGCGGAAGAACTATAAATGGTATGGATACAGGTACGCCATTAGCTGCGACAAACCGCCATCTCGGATAGCGTCTCTAACCAGCGGTTTGAGTGATCGCGAGGACCCCATCCAGGCAGGCAACATCTACCCACTTTGCTTACTGGAGCAGTCAAGGTCTTCATATTTTGTGACCACTTTGTTGCTTGATCACCACGCGGTTTCATCTAGCCGTTAGTGGTCTCAGTAAATAATACCCGGTACGGTAAACGACTAAATGACATACGTAATATGTAACCCAACCATCAAAAGCTATGCACTGTGATTAGTTGACCGATTGATCGCGCATCACGAGCGTTGAGGAATACGCGCTGGCGAACTGCCACATTGTTCACGCGATCAGCGCATTTAATATGGGCCAATTGGCGAAGACAACCATGGTCAAACACAGCAAGCCCGTTGGTATCTTCTTTGTGAAGAGGCCACGCTTCCGAATCATAAACCAATTTGGAATGCACGCGGGCATTATATACCCTTCCTTTCAGCAATAACCGGACGTTTTTTCGACGCCACAGTTTGGCAACCGCAATGCGTGCCTTTGCTATCCTCGCTGATATCCCATCAGCAATTGTACAGGCTGAAGAGATAGTGTTACCCTAGTATGTGAAACTGTCCACAGTCTCAAGCGGACTACCTGTAATGAAGAAATTAGGAGTGGAAATGCCCCAGTCTTGAAGCAGCACTTTGAAGGTGCCAAGCGTATTCCATACAAATCACCCCAGTCACACACCTTGTCCAGCATGTTTTCGGCAGAGGGGCTAAGTAAGACAATGTCGTCCGTGTACCCTGTTCCACCCATGAAGCATCCATATAAGCTACGTTGTTTGGATTTTAACATTGGATCTTTCTCACGTTCTAAGTCGTATTTCTGAGGATAAATTCGCTTCTGTTCTCTGTGCGTAATGATCGGATTTGTTTGCTTCTTTCGTTCATCACTCTTCACATGGATTTGTTGTATTGTTGAAACTTATCCAGAGCACGAAAAATGAGGTATGTACTTTGTTTATGCAGTAATCATTGCACTAATAACACTGTTGTTTCTACGATCAAAAAAAGTCGTGGAAATCGGACGCGTTACTGAACGTCCATCTGATCAACATTACACCAGGTCTGATTCGAAGGAGGGCGCCAAGTATAGTAATGACGCACATGATGTTAAAAACTAGTGCGAGTTAAAGACAGCGTGCGCTCGACACAGTTTCAACGGCCACCCACCAGTATCCGAGCGGTGGGATGCCAGCCTAAAAGAGACTCATTCTCACTAAGACGGCCGTCCAGGACGTTCGTATCCACGGTCAAAATGACTACATCGGAGCTTTATCGTCATAAAGGGGAGCGGCCAGGCCTGAACAAAGGGCATCCTTAACGCCCACGTCACTACAGCTGGAGCATAAACAAATACAGTGGAAAGACTTCCGGAGGCTTGGTGTTTAGGGCTGGTTTTAACGGAATTTGTCAAGCGCACAGCACAGTCCAGTGCTAACGGGAGTCCAATGGATCAATGCGGCTGCGGCCGTTGTACTGAGAGCTGTACGTATCCCAGCCTGACAAGCGGTGACGGTTGTGAGGTCATCCGAAGTGTACGAGTATCTAGTAAACAGAGCGGGTGTTGTGGGCACGATGGGCTGTCAAATGTACCGACGAGCTTTAACAAGAGCGAAACCCGAGTCGAGTGCTTCTTTTCGAAGGAGGCCGACTGGAAAGTCTATGGGATGTTAAATTCATATAAAAACCAAAATCCCATACTACTTATCAGTAATTAGATGTATTCATTGGAAGATTGGTATTTCAGGTGAAAGAAATCGTCATCCTGATTCAGTCTAACACGGCGTGGTTACATACAAATCTAGCAAGAAGCATTGACTACCTATTGGGCAATGACTTGTCTCTACAGGCAGCTGCTTCATATAAATTTCGCTATTGTTTCTGACCACAAAGAAGTGAAACTTATCGATCACCTAAGACGCCTTCGGGGCATCGAAATATCCGCCTACTTATGTGAAAACCTGCACCGAAAAGCCGTACGCATTTCACGGTGTAAATTGGTTTACGAGACAGTCGAGTCAAACTGTTTACCAGCACAACCGTTGCCAGTCAGTTATGCTACCCACTGGTAAGAGTTACCCTGCCGCACACATGAGGGAAGAATTAACTGACGACATTTGTTGACGGTTCATAATGACCGCCATCTCACAGTGTTGTAAGGGGATTGTTCCACATACCGAAGCGTACCATCCACTGTATAGATATATCTTCATTTGACCAGCTTGAACATGGATTGGGTAGTCGTATAATGCGCGGCAGGATGCTGTTTGTTCAACTCGCGACAACCCTACGAAGTCAAATAATTACACCATGAAAACAGATGCGATATTTGAGCCCATAGAAATAGTAATTATAACAACGATCACGATCCTTTGCGAGATAATCTAATACGCTGGTGAAGAGAATGTACCGATTAATTGATTTGTCGGGTAGTTCGGTGCATAGCTAATATGAAGGTCAAATAAGTAACACTATTTAGGACAGACCGTACCGGTGCCACATGTGACGGCAAGTATAAACGGACCTGCGACTTTTACGTAACTGTCTGTGTTATTTCACTGAACCACACGTTGAACGTTTCTTATCACAATCCTATGCTGCTCAACTGTCCTCGGGATTATGGATTTTGGCAAGTATACCTATACGTGATTATCGAGAAAATACCATTAGGCGGCGCTATGCTAGTATATACACTACAAGTCACGGACGGCAATCAAACTGCCGAAGGTGAACAGTATTATGTACAGCAAAATCCATCAGTGCCCCAAAAGTTATATTCGGAGGAATTCATAAACCACTGAACTACGGTCACCATCATAAGTATGGTTGAGAAGGACAAAGGTTTATTCACCAGTGTACTGATCACTGCGTTTCTCAACGTTATTCCAAGAACATATCAGTAGTTCCCACTAACACCACAACTGCTTACTGTGCTTAACGGTGGAAAATTCTTCGTCAGACAGCAGCGTTGATGCTCGTATTCAGATCGAAGTTCAAGGTAAACCAAACACGTACTTACAACGACGTTTTACTTAAATATAACCGTTTACCACATTGTGTTGAAGCAGTCCCAGGAATTTTGCAAAAAGTTATGGCCGCAATGTTAACAGATGGTTTCGATGTAACAATTTATTTGGATGACGAACTGGTGACGGGAGGAAACTTTCCACGATTCCCACTGTGTACCTCAACGCATGAAAAATTTCGATTTTATTTGCACTTAAATAAACGTGACAACTACCTGCAATTCGCGAAATATCTCGGTTTCAAAAGTGGTCACATGGCGGATGCCCTAGTAACGTGAATAACGCCGCGACGCGGCAGAAGTCCACACTAGAACACACATTTACCACTTGTAAATTAATGAGCTTCGCAAATCACTACAGCCTTTTACTCCCGATCATGGAACAGGTTCGTGAGCAGCTCAATCGAATTTGGTCAACGATAACTAGTGGCAATAGCCTTCAGCGTGTCGATACACCTTTTCAAAAATCATATCTACATTCAATCCCCCCAAAATGCTTCTTCAACACTATACCGATTATGTGCAGAACTACAGTGTAGGCCTCACCATCTTACACCGTCCCGGACACTTCAAATAAGGGTTTCGTGGACGCAGCTGGTACGGTGATGCCAGCGAGGAAAAACCAACGGTGGATTGAAAAAGGGTTAGCAGTCACCATCGTCGCAGAGAAACTTCATAAGTTGTTCTCCGGTCGACAATATACCCTAACTGATCACAAGCTGCTCCTATTTATCTTTTACTGCAAGAACAGAACTTCTACTTAGTCTGCCAGTCGACTGATGAACCACAAATTTGGGTTACAAATTTTACACCAACTAGCGCTGTAAGAAATGGCTGCAATCGTCATGTGTTCACCGCTGTGACATTTTTCAAACAAGTCTAAACAGAAGCTACAAATTCTGTGTGCATGTCACCTAGATGTAGCCAGTAAAACAGGATGAGACTTTCGGAGTGTTTCAGCTTCACACCGTATAGTCAATCGTGATCGGTAAACGAGTATGCACACACCCACACTTTGAAATCGTTACCCACCTCATGTACGAGTGGTCCTGTCTGGTTGTTATATATTTATCACCTTCCTATTTCATGACCCAAACTACGAATTCAAGCTCAGCCAATACAGAGATCGGTTAATTCGGTCACGCCTTCGTTTGAGTGAATGGTCCCTACCGTAGTAAGATTACAATGTGCGCGGAAGATGGCTAGCGCCAACTGAACTGCAAAAATACTATCAAACCCGTGACGAATAAGTCACAGTATACTCTTAATTCTCCTCTGCAGATAAAATGGCCGCCTCAACTTGGCATAGACAAACTGCTCAACGGCAACCTAACCGAGAACATCTGATTAACAGTTTTGTCTGACGGCGCAACGATGAAATTCAAACCTGAGATTTCGAAAAACTGCTACTGATCAGCACAAAACATCCAACAATCTGACGGAGGGCAAGCTTACTACCTCAGCCATGTCCGGGGGAAGGTTGATTGTGTTTGCACACCTACCCTGCTGGTACCATTAATGGAATCAATCGGTTAGTGGGTAGTTGACGTACACTCAAAATTGCCTGGAAAGTTCCAAATGGACAGAGTGACAACTGTTGCTTCAATCACACAGAAGCAGTCTTGTCGGTTCGGCCTCCAAGAGACCTAGGAGGTTGACAACTGCACCCGGTTCGCTTCTACTAATCGCGTCACATCGACAGCATTCAATCTCTTTCCGGGCATTCATAATGAAATGACCAAGACGAACGTTTAGTGGATAATTTCAAACGCTTATTGACCAAAACGAGTGGAGAATGGACAACACAGGAAGTCATCAAAACCTACCATCCGGTATCCAGGTAAGCAGGTTGGGCGCGTCCCCAGGCTTCGGATTGGAGAAAGGCGTTCCACGTGACAGCTGACTGCAAAATAAACGGGGTTAGCTCAACGAATAAGCAGTCGTGAACAATGAGCGGCGGTACCGCCAAAGCGTGGTAGATTCACGGTTGGTAGCCAGGCCTACTATAAAATTCCACATAAGCTCATTGACAGTACTACAACATGGCGTATGCAACCCCGTCACAAAAGGGCTTCATACGCTCTAACGAGAGCACACTGCATCCCGGACAGTATGCCATCAGGAAGCAGGCGTCGTAACGGTCCTGGGCTCCCTGGCTGGACAGATCTATTAAGGCAGACCCACATACATTGGCAAACCCTCGAACTATTGCCCTGCTTCCGTCGCAACATCATTGGGCACCTAGGATAAATGGACTCAGTCCGTTCGTGCGTACGAACCGAACCACCACCGTTCACCGGTTTCCAATGGAATGCGAGCTCCATGCTTCGCCCAGTTGCACTGTGGGTCGGGTATTTTTTTGAACAAAAATGCTCTGGATAGGACCCTCCGAGGAAACACTTCTTCGACCTAGGAAGCCGATAACTATTTTGGCTTTACAACTACGAACGTACAATTGATAAATAATAATAACAGCGAATCTTATCTTGTACTCCAATCGTAATTTCGGCCGTGTATACGACTGGTTTTGCTCCAAGATCACAATGTTCAGCACCAAACCAATCAATATCAGTTTAACCTCCTTTGTTAAATAACTCTGTATTTAGTGACCCTCAATCCGGTTTGAAAAGAAAACCCACCAGAAACTTGTCTCATTTGCTGTTTGCGAAATATAGTGTCAAACATCAAGGTAATAAACTTGTCCGACACACAGAGACCCCAACTAGCCCTCCGAATATCAATAAAGCCTGATAATTTCAACGTTCGAACGCCTATGCAGTTAGGTCAACAGGCAGCTCTCGTATGTAATCTGGACACCCTCGGTTGGCTTGCTGAAACATGGCCTCAAGATTCGAGCACAATGCTACAAATTCAGTCTCGCTCAGCAGCTCCACTGTACGCGCAAAATGTGTACTTGCCTGGAGGCCCAGCTGGTCAAGCCACTGGTTCAGCCAGCGTTGAAATTGCCCTGAGAATATAAGCAGATAAGTTGCTGTTCGACTGGACATCTAAAAACAGACATATCTAAGCCGTCAGACTCGAAGGTACGGTCAGAGGCGCCATATGCTCTCACAGACTGTAGCCGGTTGTCAGTTATTGGTGGCGGGGCTGTTTCCCATAGTGCAATCCAAGTTGAATCATCTACGTGGATCCCGATCAAACACTGGTATGTGCCTAGTTCGCGCTGCACTTTGGTGGGAGGCCATTTCGCCATCAAACGCAAATTGCTGTGTCTGAACTAGGAAAGATACAAACGTTCTACATCGAAGTGCAACCTGCTTTTGCAAGACTAGCAGGCCTCTGCACCTGTCCCACCCGCGATAATGAACCGTTGGAAATAGTTGAGACGTTCACGTACCTTGGGAACTGTATCGGCACTGGTGAGATGTCAGATGAGATTAAAAATCGTGAAGCTAAGGCTCAGATGATGTTTGCCACCTTACGCCATCTATGGCGTCCGTATGATCTGTCTTCCTACGAAAGGCCAGGTGTATTATGCCACTATGAAAGCGGTTTTATAACATAGCAAAGAAACTTGGTCCTTTCGCTGGAAGATGTTCACAAAATGTCCGTTTTCGACCATCGATGTCTTCGAACCACTAGCGACTTCTGGTGGAAACACCGTATCAGCGATAACGAGTTTTGTTGACGTATCTTCGGGGAGGATAGACTCTGTCGAGTCTGGAGCATATTGATCCTGTCCTACAGGCTTCGTAAGCACGGCCATATTTTACGAATACGTTTCTGGATTCCTGGTTAGGGTCCGAAAAAAAGAACACTGGTTGGAGACGCTGTCTGGCACGGCAAGGTAGGGAAGTCAAGGGCGCCCGTGCTACGAATCACTGTGTGCATCGGTGTAATTTCCGTTTTCGCCATCCAAATCTTTCTCTTCATTTACTCTACACGATGTCATGTCTCTCCTCATATTGTGGCACGTTTGTCATTTAATATGGTCATCACATGTGGCAGACATCTTTATTCTTTCATTGACAGTGACTTCTTGGAGTACACGATTTGTTTCATGACATCTTGACAGAACCTAGGTAATTGTATTAGCCTGATAAAGAAATATCAAAAGCAATTGGTC
>JTDE01004194.1:0-13458 GCA_014338405.1 Paragonimus skrjabini miyazakii
TCACATGGTTGTTTCCATTTTCGGCGTATATGGAATGGCACAGGAAAAGGGTAACATGTTCTACTCTATCATCGAGAATCTTCAGAGGTAAATTTTATTCACTCCAATGCATTGTTTCCAACTAGATTGAGGTCGCGTGGCGTTCATGCGGAACAATGTACGGAAACAGATTAAATAAAGCTGCCTGCCGATCACCGGGAGGTATTCCTCCCAGCCAGTCGCACTATGATGTTCGGAACGCCAAGTATACGTCGCGGTGCAGAAAGATATTCCAATCAATATGACAATCAACGGAATCAGAGATGATGATTACCATGTACTCCAAACGCTTCAAATACAGGTTTTTCGTCACTTCCCGCATGTGTTCGTTTTCCAAATGGTTCATGGTAAAAGTGGTTCTGAAGGAGCGGCTGCTAGTATAAACATATACTGCATACTTAGACGTTGATCATACCGTAAGTCAATAGAGTGAAGCAGGTACTAGTGTGAACGCGTACTGAATGCTGAGAAGTTGATAGCCTAAGTCAATCGGGTGGAGCAGCTACTAGTGTGAACCTGAACTGCAATCTCAGACGTTATTCATAGCTTAAGTAAATAAGGTTGTAGCATCTCCTAGTGAGACCGCATACTGCATACCCTGACCTTCTTTAAGGGCCGTGTAAGCGGGACCAAGCTAGCGATTTTATTATCTGAATAGATCAAAGTCAGCAATGGTTGATAGTGAATTCAAGTATAATTTATTATATACAACTCTTATGTGTGATTTAAGTTAGAGAACAGTTTGACGAGTTGGGTCGCAGGATTTCTCTTCCCGGGTATGACTATGAAGTGATACCTGACGAACAGCGAGGTTCCTACATTCGCGATAGACTGAAGGTGTAATATATATGCATATGTACTGCAGCCGGCTCACTCGGACATACCACCAATATTTTCTGTTTATACAATTCATTAAACTTGGGAGACGTTGAGGTGGGAATCTGGAGGGTGAAGATAGGCAGGCGATAAATTGAAAAACCTACTGATGACTACCGATAATGAAAACTAACGGTAGTGCCAGTTTCAGAATATAGCATGCGTTCTCATTAGGGTATATTCCAATCTGATTATGTTAAGCTATGAAGTACGTCTGAGTAAGCAGTATAGGTTCACACTAGTAGAGGCTTCATCCTCATTCACTTGAAATATGAACCATCATCAAAAAAGAAAGAAAATATCTTACCTGTGTTAATGTAACATCTGAGCCTGGATGCTACGGATGCGAAGGACATCGCCAAACCTTGCAATTCATCACTGTGTGTAAACAAGGCGCTGTCATCCGCAAACCGGTGCATACGCAGCGCTGAGGCATGTAGCGTGGTTTGGTCGCTGATATTCGGTAGGATATTCAGAAAGCACTCATCCGTTCGGTACTCAACCTCAACGCCGTCCTCCCCAGATTCCTGAAAAACACCTGTTGACAAGGCATTCTGATACAAACTGAATAGGGATGGAGCCAGGACGAAACCCTGCTTCAGGCCAGTGACAATATCAAAATCATCACAAGTCGATCCACACTGCTGTACTTTCTCCCGAATACCCACATACAACAATCTAATCAAATTGACGAACTTACCTGGACATCGAAACTTACCGAGCACCGTCCACAACGCTTCAGGGTGAAGTATACGAAGAGAACATACAGGGTCTGGTTCCGTTCCCGACACTTCTCCTGAAGCTGTCGAGCAGCGAACACCAGGTCGATCATGCCCTTACTCGTCCGAAATACACACCGCTCCTCAGGAACATTGGACTCCAAGACATCCGTATTCAGCCGGTTCAGAAGGATTCTTGGAAGCACTTTGCCAGCGTAGCTCAGTAATCTCATGCCCCGATAGCTGTCAGGGCACTGCTTGCTACCCTTACCCTTAAACAAAGCTACCATCACAGCATCATTGAAATCTCGTCGCATCACCTCCTGCTCTCAGATGGAATGAACCGGATGGAGTGGTGCACGTTCCATCGCCGTCCCGCCATTCTTCAGGATTTCGCCCGGCAATCCATCTTCACCTGCAGCCTTCCCGTTTCGAAGTTGATCGATCGTTCTCTGCAACTCTGGCAAATCCGGAGAGAGGGCAAGTGATGGCTTGATAGTCTGTTGCAGCAGGCTGTTCATAATCACCGAATCAATGGTAGCAGGACGGTTTAGTAAGCTACCAAAGTGCTTGCGCCAGACCCTTATAATGTCGTCCGGCTGGGTGCACTAACAGTCGGTGTTCACGTATACCATTGCTTTGATAGGCTGGACCGATGGACGGAAGATAGCCTGGAGCGAATCATAGAGCCTCTTATGTTGTCGACGATCTGCGAAGCCCCACATGCACTCACCCTGCTTCTTCCACCAGTTGTCCTTGATTCCACCAACACGTTCGGCTGGGTGACGGCGGATAACCCAGAACATGGCTCTTACAGCCAGGCTGGGTCCACTGTGTAGGCAGCAAACGCGGTATTTTTCTCTCGTACCAGTCCGGACGTTTCTGGCGTTTGACACTAATCATCTCGGTGTCTGCCATCGTGATCCGTTACGTGATGAATTGCCACATCCTCAACGGCAGTGGACGGAGGAGAGTCGTTCTGACAAGGGGCAACGGCACACCGAAAAGCGGCCGTCTTCCCACAGTTTTCCGGTCGTCTGACATCCAACTTTTGTCGTTGTCCGGACGATTTACGATAAACAGGTTTGCAAACGTATAAACGATTTGGTCCTGACCAGTCTATGATCGGTGCTACATTCAGCGCCGCGCATCACTCGCATGATACGCACTTCACGAATGCCGTGCTGTCGCACAATCAAGTAATCAAACAAATGTTGGTGACTGCTTCGTGTATGGGTCCACGTTGTGATGTCGCGCGCATCCAGCTGGAATCGGGTGTTTGTGATAGCCAGCTCGTGAGTAGCACAGGCTGACCAGACGATCACCGTTCTCATTGACTGAACCAATGCCGTGCGGCCCAAGGACTCCTTGACAGGTTACCGAGTCGCGCTCAACTCGAGTGTTCAAGTCACCTAGAACAAACAGTCGGTCACTCATCGGTGCCGACCGGATTGTGGCGGACGGTTGATCATAGAACTAGTTCTTTGTATCATAAGTGTAACACAGTTGGACCATAAACACTGAGGGATGTGGCACACTTACCTCAAATGTGTCGCAGGCGCATAGACAGCATTCGAGGGTTGATGCCGTGCGGTTCGCTTATCATCAAAGTGTTGATGCGATCAGCGACTGCGAGACAAACACCATGCTCCCGAGCACCGTCTGTCGGGTAACCTATCCAGTAGACGGTGTGTCCAGCAACTGATTCCAATAACTTACCTTGGTCTGCAAGCCATGTTTCGCTCATGGCTGCTACGTCGATTCCACAGCGACGCAGTTCCATCGCAATCAGTGCGGTGCGTTGTTCTGGACTTCCTGTAACGCTGCATCGATTCATCAGCATGTGCACACTCTATGCTCCAACAATGAGCGTCTTACGTCCTCGGGCCTGTTTCAGGTTGGTCTTCGGGGTGCTGAGACTCGAGGATTCATGTTGGGGATCAGCTTGATGGTGTGATTACCTGTAGCATATATTCGCCCATCCACTCTGTCACAAACAACAGATAGACCGATCTGGTTTATCCTGCGCGACAGCTGATGCAATATGGTGCTTGGTTTATGTTGTGTAATCATGGATTTATAGGTCTGGGATACTGTCAGGACGCCCAGAGCTGGACAGGAGGGCGATTAAGGCCCTCAACCAAGGCCTTCGGCTCAAAAGCCGGCACCACAAGACAGCAGGTGATCCGCGCACATACACACATACACCAACGCAGCAACATCAACCACATAGAACGGGCTAAACAGTCACATCCTATGAACAGCAATATTGCACGGACAAACCTATCAAACACAGAAAATTAGAACTGGTAAAAACAAACATCGGGACGAATCAAAACACAACACACAAGCACCATCCACGATGACTACATCTATAACGAATACATCTACTTTTTGTCTGACTACTTCCTTTGGCCAATCTCACATGGTTGAAAATGCAAGGACCAAAGTCGCTGTCAGTACAGCCCACCGGATCAAAACAGCACTCTTGACTGACCACCACGAGGAGGTGGTGGATATAATCAGGACAACCTTAACACTAACAACACAACGTGTATCTTCGTGATAAACAGAAAAATTTCAAAATGGTGTGGTCGTAACAATAAAGCTGAAAACTGACAAGTGTGAAACTATTGTATAAAAAGGTCAATGATGAACACTACAATGTAATCGAGGACCGATTTCCCACATCAAATGAACATACGAAGTAACTGCTGTTTTTACCAGTATTTCCCGTCCTAGTACGAGCCTTCTCTCGTAGTCAGCATCATACATAAACTCAACTTGAATGAAAACAAAAATTAAAAATTGCGCCTCATAGTGCTCCAGATGAAATGATCTGCAAGGAGAAATTATGAATGCACGTTAGTTGGTATGAAGATTAATAAATAAAGTGGTGTGAAACCTCAAGACATCGTCCGTGTGTTTAAGTGTGTTCAAATTTCCGTTTCCGGACCGGGGCTCACAGTCAGCGTTTACCGTGCCGACAGCTGCCGATCGCGAGTGTCAGTGGGTTGTTCGTTTTATTTTGGTTGTTACAGAATGCCGGAAGCGAAGCTTCACTTGAATATTGTCGTAATTGGGCATGTTGACAGTGGAAAATCTACCACGACAGGTCATTTGATTTATAAATGTGGTGGTATCGACAAGCGAGCAATCGAGAAATTCGAGAAGGAAGCCGCCGAGGTGAGTTAATTGACACGTTGGCATATTACTCGTTGGTTGTAGATGGGCAAGGGTTCTTTCAAATACGCATGGGTTCTTGATAAGCTGAAGGCTGAGCGTGAAAGAGGAATCACCATTGATATTGCTTTGTGGAAGTTCGAGACGGCCAACTACCAAGTCACGGTCATTGATGCTCCGGGTCATCGTGATTTTATCAAGAACATGATTACGGGCACTAGCCAGGCGGACTGTGCTATTCTTATAGTGGCAGCCGGCACTGGAGAGTTCGAGGCAGGTTTCTCAAAGGATGGTCAGACGAGGGAACATGCCTTGCTTGCTTACACACTTGGTGTTAAGCAGCTCATAGTCGCAGTCAATAAAATGGACAGCACTACACCACCATACAGTGAAGATCGCTTCAACGAAGTCGAGAAGAACGTTTCTGCATACGTCAAGAAAGTCGGTTACAACCCGGCGGCGATACCCTTCGTCCCAATTTCCGGATGGAATGGTGATAACATGCTGGAGAAAAGTGATAAAATGACCTGGTTCAAGGGTTGGAAAATTGAAAGGAAGAGCGGCTCGGCGACAGGCCATACGCTGTTCCAGGCGCTTGACGCGATCGAGCCCCCAACTCGTCCAACAGACAAGCCTTTGAGGTTGCCTTTGCAGGACGTGTACAAGATCGGCGGTATTGGTACGGTGCCTGTTGGGCGTGTAGAAACCGGCATAATGAAGCCCGGTATGGTTGTAACTTTCGCTCCGGGCAGCCTTTCCACTGAAGTCAAGTCTATTGAAATGCACCACGAGTCGCTCCCTGAAGCTTGTCCAGGTGATAATGTTGGTTTCAACGTTAAGAATATATCTGTAAAGGATATCCGTCGCGGTAATGTGGCAGGTGATTCAAAGAATGATCCACCGAAGACCGCCGAGACTTTCACTGCTCAGGTGATAGTCCTCAATCATCCCGGTGAAATCAAAGCTGGCTATGCCCCCGTCCTTGATTGTCACACAGCGCACATCGCCTGCAAATTTAACGAATTGGCGGAAAAAATCGATCGACGTTCCGGCAAAGTCCTCGAGAAGGACCCTCCACATGTCAAGTCTGGTGACGCTGCTATCGTTGTCATGACGCCGAGCAAACCCATGTGTGTCGAGGCTTTTGCTGAATATCCTCCACTGGGTCGCTTTGCCGTCCGAGACATGAAACAAACCGTCGCTGTTGGTGTCATTAAGTCTGTTAACAAGAAGGCGGAAGCTGCGAAGGCCACGAAGTCAGCACAGAAGGTTGCAAAGAAGAAGTGATTGATGTTTTGTATCAGTCTGAGTCCAATATATTTCAGTGGAATATGTGTTTTAAACTGTTAGCCGGGGTGTTCCGTTGCGTGATGTGTCGCCTTTGGCTGAATTCGTCTCCCAATAGTTTTGGACGTGTACCTTCGGCTAAATGTAGGTTGTTTAGTTGTGCTTTTTTTGGTCACTTGTTTCCTATGTGCTTTCTACTTAGTTGCCGTGTCCTCGTTGGTTAGGGCGTTATGTCAACTGCCGGTTTGTTTGGATGCCTAAGCATAGTTTTAGGGACTGATAAGCATGCTCCCTCTGTGGCGCGAGCGATCGTGTTTTGGTCTGTCTCCAGGATATTTTACTTTCCTCGCCTAGCGTTCTAAAGTCTGTGGGGAGTCCGTTCGTAATTCAAGTGTATCGGTTGTTACCGCCGGCCGTTCACGGAGCAGTATGACTCGGCAGAGGTTTAGTATTGAGTTCATTCCTAGGTCCTCTGTGTTGTGTACAGTGCGGATATAGTGCAAATGATCAGTGGGATTTCTTTTTATGATATTCATCCACCCTCCTGCACTTTACGCGACATATTCATTCGGTTCTCACCGTGTTTGCACCCTTAAGGCGTGCGTGAATGGCTTCTGGAATCTTGTCCTGCGTTCTCATTCTGTTTCCACGAGGGTATTGTAAACCTAGCTCTGTGTACAGGGAGCCTGTAGGATAAAAGTATGCTTGAGCGAGTTGTCGTTCCTACGAGTTCGTTTTCTATGGTCTTTGTTCCTACTTGAGGTGAGGACGTTCCGAGTGAAGGGCGCAGCATGTTTTCAGTCGTTGGCATAAAGGACGTACGTGCAGCTAGATTCTTTCCCTCACGGAACTGCGCGACTAGTTTAAGTTACCAAAAACGCTACTTAAACAAGTTTAGTGAACGGAAGGTACGTGGGAGTCTGCTGTATTTGATACGGTACGATTGACTGCTCTTAGTAGAAAGAAGTATCGTGTAAGAGGAAAATAACTGGTGGGTTGTTGTCGCGTGATCGGCAGTTGTCCGTCTGTTTGTATGATTAGAAGACAACTTAGCAAAGGGCCAGGTTATCAACGCTGTTTTGTGACTACTGGGCGGAAAGTTTGTCTCGGTGTGTTTGTGTATGAGACATTATGGAGTGGCGGGTGCTATGGTTCAAACTGCCGTTTAGTCCGACATTCGCGTCCAGACGTACAAGGAAAAAACTCAGTGTGGATTGGCGTTGCGACTTTGCTCAGTTTGAGGATCGTAGACTACGAGTACGCCATCGATTCGTCGTTCGGTGGTTTTCTGTCAGCGGTTGCGCAGCCGGGGGTGATAGGCGCTTGTCCTGACGATGCACACCATCGAATCAGCTTAGGGCAGCGCATTGTTATTGCTTCGATTGTGTGCCTACAATCTCTCGCTGGGAACCAGTCCCGTTGCTCGTTCTGTCATCTCATCTGACACGTGGTTGTCGGAGTTGGCGTGCCGAAAACATCGAGAGCATGGTTTTGCTGGAACGTTTAATAGTCTTGTCGTGTTTACCTTACTCCATTTGATCAGCGTTGGGCTCCTGTTACCCTGGACGTGATGCCTGTAATTGTCCCGTTAGCTGTGCGATATTTTATTTGTACGTTTGCTTTCGGCAATATGTAGTTTGTCCATTCATGCGGTTTAACTTGGTCTGACTACCAGTCAACCTCAATATTTTCCCGCAAATAGTGATTACGCGCCAGATCCTTAACGTTTTTCTACGGTACTCTTAAATTTCACATCTCGACCAGTGTTGTAGTAAATGTCCGGAGTGGAAATTGATAAACGAGAAATACATGGTCGGCCAATCCTGAGGTCTTGGTTTGAGCCAGTGGATGTCGACACTACCCATGTGTTTAAGCATGAGCTTCTTACCACTTTCGTTATTAATGTGGATAGTAAACAGGTCAACTCGTTTAGTTTTTTGTATGTTGGAGGTGCGCACTGGCAGCCTTTCCTAGTTTGGGTCGTGTTCGAGATACGCGAAGGTACCAAACCGGGACAATATTCTTAGCTAGGACCTTTTGGATTTCACACTGACGTAAGTCTTCATATGTGCAACCATCGGTACCTGCGATCAATCAAACTCATCTAGTGATATCAGTTTTGGTGGCAACTGTTGTTAGGATGGGGTTTGTATAGTGATATTTATGTTTGTTCAGTGCTGCTAATACTTTGCCGACTGGCGCGTAGTGGACGAGTAGCCGCTTATCATTAGATGAGGGAACCTGGCCGCTTGTTTGCGGTAGGTGGTCGTGGACACCAGCTACTTGTTGCAATGTTCTGTGATGGGATTTCAGAGGCAAAAATAGAGCTAATATGGCTCTAACTTCGGTCACAGTAGAGTATTATTCATTCTTCACAAACGTTAACTGCTCCCACAATTGCACGTTCTTTTATTTTTGAACGTAAACGTGTCCAAGCGACAGGTTACCTGTTTACCGGTCTTTACTTTCGCATTATGTAAACACCATTTGAACAGGAAATTTTGATTGTCTCTGGCAGTTAAGGCGACTGATTTGTTTGACCCGGGTGTACTATTCCTATATCACTGTAGTTTGACCCAGTCAGATAGATGGTACCTTGTTTGCACAACCCGATTGGTCAGGTTGGAATGGCAGCGTATCAATTAGGTTTATATGACGTTCAACGTTGACAGTTTAACAACAATTCTGCAAACGCTGTTGACTTATTTTCCCCCGTGTTTGAGACCGTCACAAGCCAGTCAAATTGGTTTTCAGATATTATCCAAGAATCCTCGATTGCCTTGCTGAAGCGAATGTTTATTTCAGCACAACCGGACGCCAGATTATGGTATCCGACCTAAACTGGCACTTAACCAAACGGTCTAGTTTGTGATTTGGTCTCGAGTGGGTGACTCGCAGATCTGCATCCCTCTTCTGGTTCCACTACAGCATGCCACAGCATCGTACTCGGTTGAGCGAGATGTGTCAAGTCGAACGTGGTATCTAACAACAATATTCGCGCAGTTGATTCCAAATGACTATCATTTCCAAGGCCTCGCAGATTATGATGGCAACCAAGGCGCTAATTTAGAAGGCGAAGGAAAGTTGTAATGGCTAATCTGCTTTTCTTTCTACTTCCATCGTACGAGATATCGATAGTGTTCGGCATGACGGCTTGTTAGTATTTATTACACATTGTCCAACCGTACGAGTCCATAGTCCTTAGAACCTAAACGGATGAACTCGATTGATCCTCGTTGCTAAATGTTCGCTTCCTCACCTTTACTAGTGCTAACTGATTTGCTGTCTAAGACGTCTTTGTGCTCAAGAAAACGATGATCATTGGACTATTCTGGGCGATGCTGCTCCAGAACTTGAGGAAGTATATGTATCTAATTTCTTCTTGTCGAGACCGCCCGTGTTTCCTCGACATTTGTCAGATTGTAATGAGCCGATGAAGTGCACTAAACGTCAGAACCCTGACCACGATGGTTTCACAATAGCTTCCGACTACTTCGAATGTTGAAACTATTGTGGAATTTCGCCATTTCTCAGGGACATATTCACTCATCCTGGTTATATTTGTCAACTCCAGTGCATCAGTTGGTGTGTTATCCCCATACTAAGGACGTTGATACGTTTTATTCCGGTGATCGTATTTTCTCACTGCTGTGGGTTGTCTACTACGAATCACGTGGTCGCCGGTTTGGGAACGTTGGAAATGTGTGACTTGGTATGTCACATGACTGAGGGTTTGTGTTGCAAAAGCTGAACACCTCACCTTACGTAAGATGCATAGATTTTGTCAACGGCTGCAAAGTTTCTGTGTCCCAGAATCACGGCTAACTAGCCTGTCGTTGGTGTAGGTACCTATTCTATTTAACCTGGGATTCATCACGGCCCACCACACCCAGTCAGCACTCATCACATCGGCGATTCGTGCGGATATTGAGCTGTTACACAATCCTAAAAGGAAGAATTCACGACAAAAGATGGAAAAGGAATAGGGTTTGCTTTCTGCAACCTGTATGTCTGGACCCACTATTCATGAAGGTGGCCGCACCTTGCAAACAAACACTGGAGTTGCAAGAGATGGTAAAGCATCATATGCGACAATTTCTTTGTGTTCTTCACTAGTTTCTCATCAATTTCACCGAGTGATGACGACATCCACGTTATTGAACACAATTATCGGCCACATCCCGTACTGCTTCTATCCAGAGGTCTGATGAATCTCTAAGACCCCTGATCTGGCAAGCAAATACAATCCACCATTCCTAACTTACTGTAGGTTACTTCTATATTCACTAAACCATCGATTGATCGCCTCCTACGCTACATCAGTAGGCCTAATCCTGAGGTGGCTGCTAGGTGCTCATTTGTTTACAGACAAGACCCTCGAACTCTGTTCTTCTATACGCCAGTGTCAGGCTGTTCAAGTATGCAGAAGAGTAACGTGGGGCGGAATTCGTAGAAGGGTCGATCCAAGACTAATGTGGCGTTGATATGAGCCCGTCATTTGCGTAAATTAGTCTTCGGTGCTACTTCATTGTAGCAGGTAATCGAAACCCCAAAGGCCCAACCGCGATAAAAGAAGAGATTGGTCTGTCTAATGCTGACCACTAATTTGTGGAAGTTGTCTTTCTCACTGCATCGGATCCGTGTCCTCCAGAACCATACACGGTAAGGCGCCTGCACTAGGTGGGAAAAGCTCACCGTATCGGTAGATCATCTAACATCAACGTCCCGCCTTGGGCCCGACGATTTTTATTTTTTAACTGACGCAGTTATTTTTTCGGTCCACCTTCGTATACAGGACAAGACGGTATAAAAAGGTTGCTTTTGAGGTAATTGTAACAATGTCAATATGTACAATGAGTGCGGGCGTCTATGTGCAGAAGAGGCTGGCACCTTCAGCAAATTTACCCGTATTCATATAACTTACCGGGAGGCATAGAATGGATGCCTGCCGTACTTGCTGTGGTCCTACTACGTTCGGGTGAGGCGTTCTGGACGGACACCGCGCATTCTGCTCAACAAGCGCGAGTTTAGCTGAGTCAACTGAACCATCCTCGCTTTTCAGGTGGTTGTCCACTGTGGATGTTTTACTGTTACGACGAATTGTGTGCAATGGGTCTGTGCACTGTAATGGGGAGCACACGCCATCCGTGCGTGGGAAACCATGCAATCAGGGAGAATCTTCTTGTGCATGTGCACTGTTCTCTTGGCTACATCGAACCTGGTTTTCGCATGTGATTCACCATATTTACCATAATCCAGAGGGCCGTTAAGGAGGGTGGTATCAAATCACTGGACAGACTCTGTGCATCTTAAACATACGTACTTTTCCGGTTCGTTTTGACAGTATTGTGCGACCCTAATATAACTTGTGAGAAAACCTGATGCTAAGAGCAGTTAAATTGTGCGCTGAAGGCTAGTTTCAACTGGCGATGAAGGCATTCTGCCATCCCATTAACTTCAGTCTGATGGATCATAATGCATATATATATATATATGCACCTCGGGATTTTACCGTACGAGAATGACCTTGCGAAATATGTCTCACGGACACTAGTCATAGCTTCGGGATAATCGAACTGGATTACTTGATCTTCTAGAAAGGAGCGTGCCACCTTTTGGGAGCTGATTCAGTAAATAAAACGGACTGACCACCAATTGAAAACAATGGACACTGGTCGGTGATAATGGTCTGACGAGACCGACATGTATGTGGTTAAGACCTGTATCTGGAGTAGAAAGAACGCCCGTGAAATTCACAATGCGTCGATCGGCTTTGGGACGTTAGCATTGTAAGCAACAATCGATCAACCTGCGAACGTCGTGGTTAACCGTAGACTGTACGGTGTTCAGTCAAACTTCACTGAAGCAAGTACGCCAAATTGGGACAGATTACACAGTGAGTCGGACGCTGGCTGGCGTAATAATACGGGCACCGCGGCCTTGTTTCACCTTGTGAAACAGCGAACGGTATGTTCTGATGCACTCAGAAGAGCGGACTGTATTTCGCAAGAGTTACGTCAGCTGAGTTGTCTTCTCTTCGTACCACTTGTTTCTGAGACAGTCGTAACAGCCAGTTCAAGTGAACGACGTAGAATTACTCAATTGACATACATAGTGGATGTCTGATAAGATTAAGGTCACTCGGGACGTTCATTTTATTCGTCGTAAACTGTCAGCTGTTGTCCGGCTGCCTGATTTTCATAGAAGATACCTGTTGGCTGAAGTGTCTAAAGAGTACAGCACTAGTTCATCGTCAGTGTCGACCGTGAGTGATTGGTCTTCAGGTGCATGTCAAAAGTGGCCTATTGTGAGGCATATAACAGTTAATTCCTTGCCGAACGTGCTGTAGCAAGGTCCTACAAGTTAAAACCCTTTCCAGGAAAACACCTGTGGTTGTCGACAAGTAGCTGTGCGGTGCTGACGGTCGTCAGCAGCGTCGGTAGCCGTCAACAGATGTGTCTTAAGGACTGAATTGGCCGATGGGCTATTTTGGAGGTAGCTTCATCAGGCTCAGCTCTGACAGTTCACACCGCTTTCGCGAAGGCCTGCTTATCATGATTACTCATGAACTGCGTTACCTTCATACGACAAGGGATAAAGTAATTACTCGGATCACAAAATCGGCGAAGTTGTTTTAAGAAAGAAGAACAGTAGACGTGACGAACAATTGTTTTCGATAATTCATCATCAGATCAATACAATTATATAGATTCAGCAAAATAAAAAAACAGTGTGTACACAAGACAAAGAGGTTTAGCAGAATGTCATTGGATCAAGCAGAACGTTACAAAATATCCAGGCGTGCATAGATCAGTCACTCAGGGAGCAAATCACCAGTGTTAACGATTGGTGGTTTGGAGTTCCACCCATCATTACGTCACAAAGTTATCGGTTGGAGTTTGGATGGGCATACAGACTGATGGTGTGACCTTTGGCCACGGCAACTGCAGGGCTTGCACGAGTTTTTTGTGTGAACGCAAAGTCGGATTGCGCAATCGAATGGCGATCGATTCAGCAGTAGCCAACATTCGTTGTCTGACCAGTTTTGGGTGGTTTATCGGGACTTTGTAGACAACACGGAACGCCTGAGTGGGGTCAACCCGGTGATCAGTGTCTGCCAGATGTGCGACGACTGCGCTCTTGATTGATTTGGTTGAACCTGTTCCGAGCCACGCTGGATGGTGTTCTTTGATCAGTTTTGACAAACGCCTCGTCATGCGACCTACTTATTCTGCTGTACAACAACAGGAAAATGAGTATACAACCATGGATTGATCGAGGACAGGAAGTTTGTCTTTCAAGCTCAAAGTCAGCAAGGGGGATGTGGTGAACCAACTGCGCAGCGTTGCCGCCG
>JTDE01004194.1:14146-61846 GCA_014338405.1 Paragonimus skrjabini miyazakii
CATTTGTGAATAACGAGCAGACGTCTAGCGAACACATGTACTGACTATGCCTATTGACATTCTCCACGTCATCAACAAAATCGAACGTGTCTCGTAGGCTGTGTGGACATAGTTTCCGGCGAATAGGTTCAAGTTGTTCTGCTAACCACTTCGCTGTTGAGTGGTACGGGGAATTGCACATATCAAGAATAGGTCTTAACGGATGATTTGGTTTATGGATCTTGGGTAGACCGTATAGACGAGGGATGATAGAGCCAGTCGGTTTAAATCGTTCGAATTGTGTGTCAGTAATTACTTCTTGCTGCAAAAGTCGCTTGAGACCGCCTACGATTTGACTTTCGATCTGAATTGGTTTGTCTTTCTCTGTTTCAAATTTAATAAATTTACTTCGGTCAGAAAGAAGCCCCAACATTTTATCGATGTAGTCTTTCCTCTTCATGATCACTATGCCCATAAAGGGAGAGGGTTCAAAATCTAATTCAGAGTGGTCTGAATTTTGTCTGGAAAAGCTATAACGTCATTGCCTGATGACAGGTATAACTCGCCCGCAATTTGCGGGGTTGGGTCCATCATCCGAATAAATTGGGCAAATGCGGAAGGTGCTTGACAGGGGTATTGTCGAGGTAGGACTAAACGAAGCCCAAATAGAGATTGATTATGAATTAAAGGTTGGTATGTTCAAGCATTGTTACTCAATCCAAGTGGCGTTCGCAGCCGTTCTGAAATGCTGAATGATGGGACAGATGCGGCCTTGGGTATCTCTTTAACGACCACCAGAATTTTTTTCTTAAACTCCAATCAAGTAAGTTGTTTAGATGGGTTTCCAGGTAATACAAGTGTCGAGACCTTGCGTGTGCGGGATAGGCTATTCACCAAGGACTTTTACCTTAACCAGATCGCGATAATCGCTCGAGGAATGCCAGTCACCTGACTCAAAAACTCGACGCAGACGCAAGGTCGAAAACTTCTCAGAAGGACAATTCCTAGTTCGAGCATGTGTTTACAGTCTGCCCTCGTATGCTCTAGTTCTTCAAAGCCCAATCCGCGAGGTTTCATCAGTATGGGGGTGTGCTAATTCCACAAACAAACAGTCGACAATTGAGAAGTTGCGAATAAAGGTCGTGACTTGATAAATAGATCTAAGTCGGCTTACAACTAAATCATACAGCTATAATGTTGGTCGAAGCGAATTAAATAAACCTGTGAGGATGAACGTTAAATGGCACATATAATTATGTCTAATTTTTATCGCATTCATCTCGCCTATGAGACGTTCGAAGGTGTCCGGCGCGATAACTAGTAAATGAGTAAGTGATACAATGGAAACAAGCCGCGATCGCTTGGGGTCCACGTTTCTCTCCCTCAGGTTAAAAGCGTATTCTCTTCAGATCCTCACGAATTACGTTTAGAATCATGTTCCGCTATGATTTCTCAGGCCCCTCCCGATCTCCATTTCTGATTATTGCTCTACAGATCCCACAACAGATGTAGCTAACCGTGGTAACACCGAGAAGTAACCGAGAGCGCAGAGAATACAACGCCTGATAGAAGGGCTTTAATCATTCAGAAAACGAGGCATGTGATCTATATTATAACGAATAGAAAAGGTAGATTACGATAATATATGGAGGGATCAGGATGATAGGAAAGAGGACAATATGATGCAGAAATAAAATATGACCGGTGTTGTGTTAGCCGTCGCACAATGAAAGAAACAATGGGAATACGGTGTATCCAAAAACACGGACTTCCATTGGTGACCATCTAGTTTTCATGATTTGATCGAAAACGTGATAGCTTTCCACATACTTCCGTTTAGACGTTCGACCTGACCGTTACGTTGTGAGTTGTAAGCTGTTGTCCGACTAGTTGCAATACCTTTATTATGAAAGAAGGTCTGCATATGCTCGAAGGTAAATGAAGATTGGTGGCAGGAATGTATGTAGGAAGGCGTGTCGAAGATGAAGAATAAGTCAGTCAAACACCTGATCGCGATGGAGGTAGACGTGTCAGGACACGCGTGTGCAAATTAAAGACGATAATTCGTCATTAATAATAAATAACTTGTTTCTAATGTTTGTTGGTAAGGATCCTTTAAAATCTATGCTCAGTCGCTCCGACAGTCTTGTAGCTGTGCTCAGAAGAACATGTGCTGGATTGGAAAGTTGTGGTTGAATTTCAGCACACTAATAACTACTTTCCCTTACCTCGTCAAGGGTAAAAGGTAGGTTATGATAGCTCACGAACTGCATCATTCGTGCTGTGCCCGGTGTTCAAAGAATCATGTGGTGCCTTAAAATCCAGATGAATGGTGGATCCACAAAAGCCACGGAAGTGTCAGCTGCATTCTTATCACAGCCGGGATAATAAACAGTGTCACGCTGGAAACTAAAGGGTGGGATTCCCCGTCGTTGAGTTTTTCTCCCTTAATTTTCCATTTCGGTTCATTATCGAACATGAACCCACCAGATCGTAGATCTGCTAGCAATTTGAAGTGATTTTTCACTATTTTAATGTTTCCACAATATTGTGTACTTCAGTTGCAGATTGCTGACATTTTACCGACGATAACGTTAGCCAGAAAAATACAGCTTGCCCATAATTCCGATTCAAAGAGGTCACATTGGCGATGCCAGATGTACCGATTTCTACCACGAGGGTGGCACCGGGTTAGATGGTGACAGACGTAACGTTTTCCACTTGCTGTCTCAAGTCTGAATGCAACTATGGCATGTTTCAGAAGCTGGGCGATGCCGTTTTGTACTAGTGGGAGGGTTCTATCAGAGAAGTGGGATATCCACCGAGAGTAATATTCAAACGTGCCTATTACGCGTTCTTGTACTTTCGTGTTCTGCGATGAAGGTAGTTCTTTCAACGGTTTCAGTCTCTGTGTCCGGCTTAATTACTTTTCCGGATACCTCAAACCCAAGGAGGTTTATTCGACGAGTGCATATGATGCTTTTCGTTTAAATGGATGTGATGCCTTGCTTGTTTACGACAACCAGGAGTCCTTCTTAATTCTGGCCGTGCTCTTCTAATGTTGTTCTTTATGTAGTCATTTCACTGACATAGGCTTACAGGCCCAGGAAGTACATAGTTTGAGTGTATCAGTATTTAGTGTGTTTCCAAGGACCAACAAGAATTCGTTCTTGGTGCATCTAAACTACCGTCCGTTAGAGCGTACATCGATACTGTGAATACGCAAAGCTTTTCTGATTTGTTCTGACAAACCGTACTGAACCTGACTTCACACAGACGACTGTTCACTGAGATCCAAAAGAGCAAGCATCGCTGTGTTCTGTGATTCTCACTTCATCTTATCCACGAGATTCGGCTTCCGCATCACCAGACTGTGAGGGTTATCTGAAGGTGAACTCAAGTGAATGAGTATGCTAGAATCTTAGATTCGCGTCTCAGACCCATCAAGGGTTCTAGATTTGAAAGAATACTTGCCAAAGCAGTTTGCCGATCCACTTGCCAGTAAGTGTAGACATTGGAAGTGGCATTGTTGATTAGTTATCTTGGCTTTGAAATACTATGAACGTTTAAAGGCTGGAAAGACAAAATGTTCAGGAGCAGAGTCGAAGGAGAGAGATGTGATGGATAAGTAATGTCACGGTCGAGAAAACAGTAAATTTTGCTACTCCTTGGTCGTTTATGTCACGGAAAGGCGTTGATTTGAGAGACCCGATCCAGACGTATACCCTGCGAAACAACTGATGTGGGGACTCTACTAGAGGTTGATGACCTAGGAGTACGAGACCTACTGAGCCAGAGCGCACAGTACATATAACAGTGTTGTCTTGTTCAGGGTGTTGCTGCGTATAGTGGATATATTCGAAACTGCATCAAGCTTTCGAATTATACGGAACGTTTCTTGACCGTATTGGATAATACACCGGTGGTCACGGTCAACCGTTGTACGGTCGACAGGACGACTTTTCTAACCCCCCCCTTTTCTAGTTCGAAAGACAACAGTGCCGCAGTTATATGAAATGTAGTTTTACTGTATGTTGTACCTTCGCCCAAACACGCTTACTCAACCAACAGGACCCTATGAGTGCATTTACTCTTCGTCTGATCGCTCCCCTTTGGCCTGTCTTACATGGTTGTGCCCTGTAGGATTAATCTTCGTCAACATAGCCCTGTGGATCGATAAAGTGCACACGTCTGGTCGTCACGCCAGGGTAGTAAAACAGGTGAGGTAGCGATGAGCTAATTTGTAACGGAGCTCGTCTTCCGGGCTTGCAAATTTGTAGGACCATTGCTACAACGTTTCACCGCCAGGTCGCTGAATTTCCGAATCGCAGTAATAGGACATTTAATCAGCAACACATGACCCTATTTGCCGACTGAACCGGGAGACGGAAGTGTACAGCTGAACGACATCCAGCGTATTGCACGCAGAAGCATAAGGAGAAATTTCCACATAGGGGAACATCACATACATGGAGTGGGCCAAAACAAGCGTCATTAGGGGCGTCATATTGTACAACAAGGTTGTCACTAGCGGTTGCTACATAATCGGGATGCGGTTGGGTGGGTTATGAAAGTGTTGAATTGTCAGGAGCTTAAAGATGACTAGGAGGGATCTGTGAAATTGCATCCAGTGCGATTAGAGGTTTGCTTAATACGGGTGTTCTTGAGGTTGTTGCTTAGGGACGATGCCCCTAAGGAAAATAAGTTTATTGGAAACAACAAGAGATAGTTCTACTTATAAACGTTAACTGTATAACTTATTCTCCATGCGAATACTTCGAGGGCGATTGAATGAGAATAGTCTAGGATGCAGGTGACGTTAGTAGTTGCTTTCATAACGATTGTTGGTGCATGAACCTTTTGTAGACGGCTTCACTAGATTCAGGCCCCATTGAGCATTGGTGGAACTGTTTGAGACGTAAGCTCAATGAACGTGCGATGCCACCTGGTTTTAGCAACCTGTCACCGCTCTCATACCAACATGGAACGAAATACGGATCGCTTTTCGTAACTGACTGAGGGAAACCAGGAGGAGTTGATGCGATAAAATGTAATTTATGTCAGTAGATTTGTAAATCATCTTTTCCCCGAAACGAATTTTAATGGAGCAGGCAAAAACGTTGATGTGCATGATTTGTGACCTGCGTGGGAACTCCCTCACAAAGTCTCACCACATGAGTTACCCAGTGACAGTTATTCAGAAGACAACAAACAGCGCAGTACTACATATATTGCCACGATCGAGGAACAAAAAATATACAGCCATCAAGCGTCCTGCACGTAGCGCGCGGAACGCAAAATTGAACTTCTACCCTAGCGGAAATAGGGAATACAATCGGGCTAAACAAATATGCCTCATCGGGAAGTGTCAAATTGTACAACAAAAATTAAGCTGTTCTAGGAGATAGCTGCACCCGGTAAGTTTCTTTCCATACTTTCAAGTACGTAATACATATCAAGAGATTATAAGGCAGAGAACAGGGATCAAATGTGAAACTGAACATGCAAAGAAGACATGCAGTTGCGTCGTGTTATTCAGTCATTTGCGTTGTTACCACGACAGTGCTAAGCTAACAAACGGCGTGTGTTTCCATTGTATGTTCAACTTCACATTTGACATCTGTTTTTTGCCTTGTAATCTCCCATTCTGTAGTACACGTTTGATAATATGTGGATTAGTTTGTCAAGTCATAAACGGTGCGTATTAACGTTTCTGGCTGCTCTATTAAGGTTAACGGGTTTGATTCACTCAAACTACTGTTTGTGCGCAGAAACCGGGGAACAACGAACGATGAGGGCATGAGCATAACTCTGACCTAATTGGACTTATGTGTATATTGCACCTGATCAAAGCAGTTCTTTCTGATAATTGATCAAAGTTACTTCCATTCAGCTGGAGATCAGAAAATATCGCGCCAGTTTGCTGTTACTTGAAGTTTGATTGTCGATGTTTTCTCATACACTGTTTGATGCATTTTATCTTATGTCACATACGTTACTTCACGGTACAACCCTCTATGGTCGGCATACTTATTGCTCACAGCAAACCAAGCTGAGCAGAGGGACGTTACCAGTAGAACTTGCGACCCAGATGTGGTATACACCCTTGTTTTGAAGATCCCAACCATGCCTCAGTGACGTGTAGCCAATTTCCATCCATTCGGCTTTTCAGTGCCGGCTTTCTTGCACTGTTGGGATTGCGGTGTGATATTTATATCTCCGCCCCATTGCACTGATGTTGTGCTTTGTTTGGATTAACTATGCTTTCATTGGATCTTCCGTTGATGTAGTTGAGATATGTATACAGGAAAACTAACTGGCTTATTTGTCAAAATCACGTACAGCATAAAACTGAAAAATATCCTTTGGTCGTCGTTATTCGCTCTTCTTGACTATTTCATGGTTCTGAATTGACACTCAGGCTTGTACATAATACACTGTTGTATCACTGAAAAGGCCAACTTCTTGTGACTACTTCTTATGACTCCAACGGAACAGGTTGTGTTAGTAAGTGTGGGTTTTGTGTAGCCAACTACAGTCGGATCACACCAATGTTTTGATGTCATTCGTGCATGATACACTCAATTTATAATCGCGGGATGATTCGTGAACAGAAAGGCTGCGAAGCTCGATCTAAATTATCTTACGTGCTTTTATTAAGGGGATATTGTAAACAAGAGTAAGTGAAATAAGCTGATGTAGTATGTTTGTTATCAAAATTCCATACACCTGCAAAGTCGCTATGATTGCTTCCGGCAGCACTACATCACACTGTTGATTATGGACATTAGATTTGCTGCCACCTATACTGTATAGGAATATGTGTATGCATCATTGACTTAGAAGACGCCACATACGCTCGTTGTGGGCGCGTTATAGGACGGTAACCTCAGGAACACTATTGCAAGATGAATGATAAAACAAGTGGTCATAAGCCAGCGACTCCTTAAGTGTACATATAAGTAAGTGTGTAACTCAGCGATTAAATGATGCTTGCAGATTGCACTACATGGGCATTCTCATTGTAGTGGCAGTTTTGTATAGTAATGGTAGGTCGGGTACGGGGTTATGACTTGTCAAACCGCCATGCTAGTATTTGGATGCAGGTTTCAAGCAAATATACTAACCAACCTACTTCTATCGGTGTCAGGAATCATTGAACTGTTACACGTTAAAAGAAGTCCACGATTCTTTTGCTCACCTACCTCTGTGATGGGCGTGATTAAAATGCATCAAGCGAATATTAATTATAAAGCTGCTCGTTTCAGAAATCGTAGAGATGAATATACTAAAGCGAGACGGAATTAGAGTATAGAAGAATTGTAGCTCGATTATAGGTTATCAAACATGAAACAGGCACATGTTACCAAGCAGTGATTTGTTAACACTGCCATCAAAGTTCGTAAACCACTTCACAATTGTCCAGACTACCTGTAGTGGACAAGTGAGTATGCGCTTGACCCTCGTCCACTAACAATTTAGAAAGCCTTTCCTGAGGAGCAGTCACAATCTAGTCCCAACAGGCAGCAAACTAAAAGAACGCAGTGAGGTTTGGAAACAAACAGTAATGTTTGGAAGTGCGATAAGTTGTTAGCTCTCTAGGACCAACGGCAACAACCAAAAGAAAGAAAAGAAGAGCGACGTGGGCTCCAGTCCATTCGGTGATACTCAAAAGTGTGCCAAGCGAAGAATGTGTAGAACCTTCGAGTGCGTCAAACAACGCTCGAAAAGGCCCACGAAACGACCTTGAAGAATAGAATAATAGATAAGTCGTTGGGAGAATGGCAAGCATTCGCTGCGTGCGATTAGTTGCACGACGGAATAAAGTGACGCTCTTATAGCAGGCGTATACGGAATCCTGCGTACAGAACAGACAAGCGGGAAAACATGGTTGCAATCGCGATCCTTAGAGAAGCCACACGGTCGCTAATCACTACGAACCACGCTGCTTGGGGATTTAGATTAGCACTATAAGTGTGTGCATTAAGATTTAACTCAGTCATCTACTGAAGACGCTGCAACGACCGATTCAAATAAGGTGTTTTAGGCTGACAGTACCACAGCACCAATAGAATGTTTACGTTTCTGAAGGCACATCTGGTGTTTCAGCTTCTGCAGGTGATTCCGAAGTTAGTACCTTGAAAATATGCCTCAGGGATCCAGCGATCGATGTAACGTTCTGTAGGCCAAGCCTATGCAATGAACGAGGCATTGACAGACTTTGTAGTCCTACGCTGTACACTCGTACTCGTGAATATCTTCCATACGGAGTGCAACACAAGCTCGAGTGTTTAGTCCAAGATGATGGAGTACCAGTGGGTTGTACTCCAAGGAAAGGCTCTCTAGCTTCATTAAACGTTTCAAACAGCTGGGTTTGTGCCCGTTTTGTTGGGTTGGCTCTGTTCGTCCCCAAGGTGCAGTTTATATATAGGTTTGGATCTGGGACAATCAATCTTAAATCTCGCTTTCGGGCTATAGTACCCAGTTTTCTGTCTCCTAAAATGGACTCAGTATTCGATGTGTGATGAATGTACATAATTTTACACTTAGAGTAGTTAATCAGGAAAGTAGGTATTTTTGTCTTCCTGAGATAGTCGGGAAATTTGAATACCACTCACAATACGACTTCCCGTGTAGGTCTGATGATTTGGTCATATCTAGGTGTGAATCCGATGAAACAGTTGGAAGGGAAAACGCAAGAACGGCCTTACAAACCATGGTCCAGATCAGAATGAATATTATTGATTAGCTCTGACGAGATATTCGGGTCTATAAGTCTACGTCGTCCAGGTTTTATAGCATACATCTGTGGCTGTGTCGCGTCGCTACAAAGTCGCATCACAGGAATTCCAAGCGGTTTATGATATTCCTCAATTTTGTTTACTCGGTTTTGAGCCGATAGACATGCCTTTGTGTTCATTGGATGACAGTACCGAGAGAGCTGACTACCGAACGTCACTGCCTGCACTGAACTTCTTGAACAAAGTCAAAGAGACAACACCTTCTTTCAAAGGCTCGTAACAGGTGATGAAACATGGGTTCATCATTATGAACCGGAATCAAAGAAGCAGTCAATGGAATGGCGCCACTCATCATCACCGCAACCAAAAAAGTTCAAGACGCAAAAGTCAGCTGGAAAAATCATGGCGACTGTCTTTTGGGATGCTCAAGGTGTCATTCTGCTTGATTTCTTGCCTAGAGGAGAAACAATAAACTCTGACGCCTACATCGAGGCTCAGAGCAAGAATCCAACGAGTGAGACCCGATTTGCCAATCCGGAAAGTCCTCCTTCTGCAAGACAATGCTCGATCACACACAAGCATCAAGACAAGGGAGACAATCGCCTCATTCAGGTGGACAACTTTACGGCATCCTCCATACTCACCAGATTTAGCGCCTTCAGATTATCACCTCTTCGACCCCATGAAAGAGGGTTTGGGAGGCAAACATAATTCCAGTGACGAGGAAGTGAAAACCACAGTGAAGAAGTGGCTCAAAGAACAGACAAAAAATTTTTACGAGGCAGGGATACATGCGCTCATTCAAAGGTGGAACGTTGCTATTGAGCGTACCGGTGACTATGTTGAGAAGTAGGGATGTGATCCACAGTGGACCAGCTTTATTTTGATGTATAATACATGTTCCTGTGTTGGTAATTATACCTGTCCGAAATAAAATGGCATTACTTTTTGACTCCCCCTCATATAATGTAAATGGGCATTAGCCAACCACTCATAGACTGCGTGAGTGGACAGGCCACGTTAGACCGCTATTCCCTTTAAAGTAACACTCTTTTCGCATGTGTTTAAGCGGTTTGTTTTGAGGAGTATACGACTTCTCCAACAATGATCGACTTTGGTATGAATAAACAACTGAAACTCATCAGTATTAATGGTTTCTAGAAGGATGGTAGGTCGATTCTTGAGCCGTTCATCCGCAGGCTTGTATAGAGTGAAAGAAAAGTTTTTACTTATACGTCCCTGTCTGTGTTTGTTGAGAGATAAACTGCGTTGGACAGTTTATACATAAAGTAAAATATGAATGGAGAAAATCTGACTGAGGTTGGCAAACCTTGAACATACTGAAACGAAATTTTGCGCATTCGATGACTTTGAGGATGATCGGAAATCTTGTGCAGATCATCTCAAACATGTGCCGATCGAATAGAGTTTTGGAACTCCAAGTCGACCATAGAATTGGACAGTGTATTCCAATAGGAGAACATCTTAACGGTGAAGAAATACTAAGTAGCACTTTGCCTGTTTCATATTTCAGTCTCAGAAAATGATCCCGGTGGATGTTCATTCTTATGTAACGGAGAAATCCTGCTAGTAGAGAGATAGCCTGTTGTATATAAGAATGAGGTCTCCCCTAAGGTGTCTAACGCATCGAGCATTGACCTAGTTTTACTAGTATCCCCGAGCAGATAATATTCCTGAGCCCCATCTCCGTTCCATTTCAATAAGTGCCGAATCTCTTAAGAGAATTGCGATACGTCTGTGTTCGTCTCCAGGTGTGGACTGATAATCGAACTGAACGTAATTGGCTTGTGGATGATTGATTCTGCAAACTTCTGGGGGAGAGTTAGTGCCGCTTGCGCCTCTTGGGTATAGTTGCACAATTTGCGAACATATTTAAGTTGTTTATCACTAACGTTTCCAGGTTTCGTTTGCACAAGAATACGAGTAGTTTAGTGCCGCTAAGATAGTAGTCGACACAACTTTGTAAAGGACTAGAGTGTTTCTACGTTTGGAACCGTGCCTATTCTCCAAAATAACTTAACCAAAAAACCGAAATAATGGACAACAATGTTTATTGCAAGTAGACGGGGAAAATGAGCTGTATGCGAAGCACGACAGAAAGCACAGCAAGACCAACCAGTAGCAAGCGATCGGAAATTTTTGTCATGACCTTGGACAGTCGAACTAACGAGAGAATGCAGACGTAATCAAACAATGTCAGTAGTGTTAACAGTCATAATAAATATCAAGATAGTTGGAATACGTGGCAAACCAAGAGTGTCTACAACTTTGCCGGCGAATGGGCATGACTTTATATTTGCTAACTTTGAACAAGTGGTTTTTGGGGACTGTTGGTTAAAATGATCTTGTAAAATTTCCGGGCACTTTATGGTCCGACAGATGTTCGTGTCGTCAAAGTACAACAGCATTCACGATTTGGTAATATTTGACAATTCAAGATCAGAATGAATAACAAGGAATCTATGATGGTTCCTTGTGGAACGCTGCTTTCAGCAGGATACCCATGTGTTAATTATCACTACACCATAAATGGACACTCGACAGCAAAATCAGATTAATTCTGTAACCACCCACGCGTACTGTTTCAGAAAAAGCTAATTTGGGCTTTGGGTATATACTTTTACATATATGTATATATTATCGCAATGCAGCCATAGCAAGTGTTAGGTTTGACCTGAAGTTGCACTCTTAAGTGAAATAAGGCGATCTTTTCCCGTAGGTTCATGTTTCATCATTTGTTTCGCTAACAACTTCACTGCATGCCATTTAAAAAGGTCAACTTCAATTGTACGATTTTCATAGCACGCGAGACGAACATTCCAGCGAGGGACATGTTTGCAACCTAAATGGATAGTTTGTTTACCACTCACCGAACTTCGGTCTCATTAAGATGGATGTCGTTAGGTAAATTTTTCCATATAATTAATTGAAAGCGGGAGTTGCAATACACTATAATGCTATTTTATTGCACAAGTGCAATAAATCGACAATTCCTAGGTGTACGTAATCGGGACCAGACAGAAATTGAATAGGGGACCCAACTTGTGATCAGCGATCATGTGGCTTCTCTAAGGATCGCGATTGCAACCATGTTTTCCTGCTTGTCTGTTCTGTACGCAGGATTCCGTATACGCTTGCTATAAGAGCGTCACTTTATTCAGCCATGCAACTAATCGCACGCAGCGAATGCCTGTCATTCTCCCAACGACTTATCTATTATTCTATTCTTCAAGGTCGTTTCGTGGGCCTGTTACCAAGCCGGAGCCCATTCTACAATTCAAGCCTGCTCATTGTTCTGTTCAAAATTTTGCTGTCAGGACGGATCCATTTTTTTCAAAAACGGTCTACTTGTTTGTATATATTACGTCCACACATGTACCGAAAGGAACGGTGAGTCACATGTGTAAAACGGGTTACGTGAAAAACTACCATATGCTCACAAGCATCCGTACACACATGTCAAGAATGATTAGATTTGGCACACACTGACATAAACGACTGGTCTACTTTTGTTGGGCCTGCATTAAAAATCCATCACAGCTGACGAAGCAATACAAATCCAGCATGTAGAGGAAAGATACAATTTCAAACAGACAGAGTTGACGGGAATGTTTCTGAGTTGTCTACTTTCTCAGTTTAGCGCGTTGCCATGTCACATGCCATGTCCCAAGTTGTTCTCTGGATTTTAAGAGCAAGCGGCGCCCCATAGAAAATGCGCACATGGATAGACTGTGAAACACAAACATTGGTCTTTTCTTAGGAAGTGGGAGCAGACAGATTTGCAAGACACGCAGAATGAACAAAACAGGTCCATCTCTTATCAGTTGCCATTCTAGCACATAACAATGGGGCCACCCGAATATCCTGTCTTAAGGACAATGGTGACATAAGCCTATGCCAATCTACCACTGACTGCAAATGAACAAAGGGGAAATACGATAGTTCTATAACAGATTATGCTATCACAACAGTGGTTTCACTCAACAATGGGTAATAAAATAAAACAACATTCATAAACGAAACAGATTTACACATTGCGCGAGATTGATTAAAAACTAACACTTCCCATAGAAAATGAGACATATGGATAGCGCAGCAAGGCGCCTCTACCTTGGCAACAACCTATAGTTAAAATAGTACAAAAAGACATACTGACATAAAGTAGACTCGCCTCAAGGTTTGTCAGGTGCAGACTGACTGAAAACTAACCTTTTCTCCCATAGAAAATGAGACACGTCAAGCCGCGGTTTTAGGTTTCCCGCGCCATTTGTCGACTGTGATCTGATGTTATGTTGCCGTTATGCCAAAGTGCTAAGCGGTGTATGAAGTATCACACTCTTGCGGTCTCGTTATTAAGCCGTACATACTTCATGTCAATATATTTTATTGTCACTTGATTCCTGAGGAACTGTGATGGTTCGAGAAATACAGAAATGAAGTAGTTGAATTAGCTCAACCCCAGAGCTAGCTTCGACGCAATAGTAATAACGACCGAACTAGGCAAAGCAAGTAATTTATCCTTCGAGCGCAATTGTACAACTTGTAGTCAGCAATGTAATAAAACAACAGTAATGAGAAATCGGTTCAGTGACAATCACCACATCCTCCGCAGTCCAAATGAATGTCCGGGCAGTAGTGTTGGCGTTGCTTCTTTTTCACACGTTCGGGAATTCTTGTCTGCGCTGGGTCGATTGCAGACACTCTTTCAGTAACTGACTGCAAATCTGAAACAAACTCAGAAAGGGAACTTTCAGTCTCAGGAGATTTAACAGACAGTATAAGAGAATGCTTCAAAATCTTCATATACTTAAGACCGATAATGGACGGACCAGAATTAATAAGAAAAATGAACATGAATAAGTTGCGGACTGCACATCTGTGAGTAAAAGTTCACATTCGCCAAGAATGTCCAAGCATGTCCAGTAATACCCCTAATAGACATGTTGGCAGGTTTCAAGATAACAGTAGGTTCCAGCCGCTTCACGCAAGCGACAGAAATAAAAGATTCAATACAACCGGTGTCAACGATGAAGGAATGTTGGGGACCACTGTTAACAGTAAACGACTGTGTTATATGGTGCGTAGAATCAAGAGAATTGGTAGAAATCACAGTAAGAACAATGGATTGAAAGTCAGAATTAAAGGTATCATCGTCACAACTGGAATGTGTAAAAGAGGACTTTGAACTATGGCAAACGGATTGAATGTGCCCGATTTTACCACACCTGTGGCACTTAGCGTTACGAAATCGACAAGTCAATCGATAGTGCTTGCTACCACATGACTTACAGTAATCCCACCGTCGGGTAGTATTCGAATCAGATTCAGGGCAATTATCATCAACTGCACTTTCAGTATTTACTTTTTCAGACGGCTGCCTATGCTGACCTTCTGATCGTCTCACGTTGTTGTTGCATAAAACAATCGGTCCATCTTTCAAAGCAGCTTTGACATCCTGATACTGTTCGCATAATATTCTGGCTGACTGGAAAGTGGAATTCGGAAGCAGTAGAAGCTTCTGTTGTAGATCACGCAAATTTATTCCAGCAATCAAACGGTCACGGAGTTGAGTATGTAACTGGTCTTCGAAATTACACCAAGCAGCTTGAGTCTGAATTTCTAGAATAAACTGTCTGATATCCTGATTTTCTTTTCTCACAAGCCTATGAAATTTAGCTCGTTCGGCTGCTTCAAAGTTTACAGGTTGGACATGTGAAAGCAGCAGTTTCTTCAAGGAATCATAGGGAAGAGAAATCGGTGAATCAGGAAATGACAAGTTTTTCACCAAGCTGTACGCATCTTTGCCAATTACAGTGAGAATGTGGGCGGCTTTCTTTTCCGCTTTCATCCCTTTGCCTGTGAGACACCATATTTCGAAGCGTTCGAAATAGTCCTCGATTTCTCTCGAAGAATTATGAATATTAAGAATTTCAAGTGGACAGGAATCCATCTTAGAAATTTACAGAAGTCCGCGACGCCAATTGTGATGGTTCCAGAAATACAGAAATGAAGTAGTTGAATTAGCTCAACCCCAGAGCTAGCTTCGACGCAATAGTAATAACACCCGAACTAGGCAAAGCAAGTAATTTATCCTTCGAGCGCAATTGTACAACTTGTAGCCAGCAATGTAATAAAACAACAGTAATGGGAAATCGGTTCAGTGACAATCACCACAGGAACATTGAGGAATCCTTTAAAATGTGTACGACAAGATGCAACTGGCAATACGTAAACTTATTGGTACTCGCTAAGGTCGAACCAGTGACAGTATATAGATATTGTTGGATTCGACTGGCGAGAAATGGCTTCATTTTCATCATATACGTCTTCCAGCCCTAACTCACCATCAGATGCATCTGCACTTACTATCTGTGTATTCCCAGAAGGGTTGAAGTAACTCACAGCCGTGTGCCAAACTTGATATCTCAAACTCAGTAATTCATTCAATCCATATTTGTCCAACAGACCTTGAACAGTAACCGTCTCACCGACGAACGTGTCCGACTACTAACTCCCAAGGCCAAACAAGTGGATAAGTAATAACATGCCTCTTCGCGGCAAGCGCTCTACCAGCTGAGCTAAGAAGCCACGCAAGGAGCTCGGAAATTTCGCATTTGGACTCGGGTCGAGAGATCCTGCCGGGGTAGTTGATCCCTTGGATCATTTGGTGGATTCCATATGAGACGGTAGGACGAGTGGGTAACCGAGTCCAAATGCGAAATTTCCGAGCTCTTGGCATGGCTTCGTAGCTCAGCTGGTAGAGCGCTTGCCACGTTGAGATATATTGTCTCTGTCGCTGGTTCGAATCCAACCGAAGCCCTGACTTTTCACAATTGGGTCTCATCTAAAAAAGTAATAACATCACAAGCTGACGCGTGATCCGACACTACCTGTCCGGATAGCACACAATCTCTGCCGAGCGATTTTTACTTTCACTCACCTGATTAACACCGAGATCTTTTTTGCCAACAATGTGGTTGTCACCTGAACATTATTCACCATTGACTGCAGCTGTCACATTCCTGTAAACCTTTTCAGTCAGTCACTTTAGAAAAGAAACAATAGAATCGAGTTTCGCTCTTGTTAGAGCTCAACACTAGTGTTTATCCGTGCCACTCTATATCGTTACTGTACTTCTCGCTAGCAGTCGAAATGTTGCTCGACAAGTTAAAAATTTCTGTGGTTCCGAGTTGGAGAGAAGGCTTAGTCGTGGAGCCATCCATTGGAGTAAACGGAACAGTTAGTATGTCTCCTCTCGTGGCGATCTGACAATCTCAGCATTACTCACAGGGATAGATGGCTCAATGTTTGCACGTATTAATTCGGTCATGCCTAATGTGAGGTCACTGATGCAGTGGTTGTCACATGAATATATAGTCGGAGTTCTAATCCTGGCCGCTTCAAGGATATTTGCTAATGACGAGTACTGACAAGAGCAAAACTCGAGTATAGGACTTTGTTTCGAACGGAGCTAACTGAAAAATTTTAAGAACGTAATAGCTGCGATCAAGTTTGCTCACTGATAACCACCAGCTTTGGTTATCACTACCACATGGTTGACGGCATCCATTTCGGATTAGCTTGTCACAATGGCCGAAGTCAAAGGATGCCTGAGCATAACACTCACCACAGGCGACTTGCACTGCATCACCTGTGGTTTCACTCGCACACCGCATATCCAGTGTAAACCAGAAGGTGTGTGAGGTATTTGTGTCCAGCCGGCCAATGCTGATTAGCCAGTTGGTAGTACGTACTGGCCTCCGCCGTTGTCGGCCTGTCAACGGGGAGCTAACTGCGTTGGCTTCCTACACTAAGCAGATCCGTGCCCCCTCACTTCCCAAGAGCCACTCCCTGTCTTCCGCCTTGGAAATCGAAAGATGTTACCTCCTCACATGAATGCAGATTAATTATTAATTCTGTCTCACGCTCCAAGCACTGCGAAATCTTTTTATAAGCGTGAGTGCTTTCATGTAAATCAACCGTAATTTGATTGATCGTTCTGCCATTTGTTCGGTACAACCTAAATGAGTTTATGTTGAACTGGTAGTCTGCACCTGTAAGAAGTTAGTGCTGTGGCGCAGAATTGCACCTTGCGAGGATTCCGGTTTGTCATCTTTGACAGCTTGTTTTTATCAGTTTTGACCTCTAGTTTGATGACAGGCAACCAATTTTAACCCATGTGCATGCTGTAGTTTAAAGTCCAGTGTTTCGCATAACCCCAGAAGTGAAGACAGATTTGACTACCACCCAAAATCGCCGTCTACCCACGCGGAGGCAATCTTAGCGGCTTGGCGTGCGTAGAACTGAATAATTATATCAGGCAGTAGGTGTAGTTATATTTCGATGATGCTACGGTGAAGTATTATATTGCTATTATATATATATTACAGTGTAATATTTATGGGTATTATTCATACCATTAGAAAACCCATCAGCACATCTCGTCGTTATCGTGAAGTGATTTTCTTTATAGTTCAGTTTCTACGAGGGGCGGGTGCAACGTTGGTAATTCTTCTAATAGACGTGATAAGTATGAGAATTGTATCTGGTTGATACTTACCTTAGGCGTCCCTGTAAATGAAGTTTAAAAATGCAGTCAAATTTACTGTTCAACTAATTTAGGATGACTAGTTTTCTGATCCCTCTAGCACCAACATGCCACTCTTACGGTTGGAATCGAATGCGACATACAAACCGGAACTGAATCTATGTGCAAAGCCCTAACTGCATCAACGGAGAGCTGTGGTATGAATCGTGTTTACATCATATTTGCTCTTTGTTGTATCTAGACTACACCACTGTAGTGGGTTTGCGAAACACGACACGTTAAACTCGGCCGATACGTTGCCGGTACGTTGCATCGATGATTATTGCTATACCTAAATAGCCAATGTTTTATGTCTAGTTATCGATCGTCAAACTCTTTTGCGTAGGTGAATGAACAGCGAAAAGCCAGTTGACGGACAGACAGATCCGATATACGGATCGATGCGACGTGCGTCGCAAGTGTCTGGAGTTTGTTGTGGATGAACGCATACGGTTGTTGTATACATGGAGGCCGTGCGCGCCTGTTTTTCAGAAGGTTGGTGTGTATTGCAGCTAATTAAGATCAAGCTATTCTGATCGAAGCAAATCGTTAGTCAAAAATTGGACGATGACACTAAACGTCGGTTAAGTGCCTCGGAAATGACATGAAAATGTTCCGTCTCTCAGCTGTAGCTGTTTACAGTTTTACCTGTGCACTAGTTAAACGTTCAGTCACATGAAGTGGATGAAGCAATTTCTTATTGTTACCACTGATTACTTTCCGGTGCCGATCGATTACGTGGCTTTTGTTGACTACCACATATTCCTTCAGACACAATTTAATTTGGCTTTGTACAAGTATATCCAGCTCGGCATGCCAGCTGTCAAAAATCATATGTGGTAATCAACTGCAGCGGGATTTGTTCACTGGCCAACTGGGACCAGTGTATTGATCTGGCTGATTCATGCTGTCAATCGTTTTAGACGTTTGAACCTACTTGCAGGAGTATATGTTATCATTATTGGTTATCTAGAATGACTACGTATTCCAAACTCACAATGTAGCGAAAAGACGTCCAATAAAGCACAATATTTATTGTCCAACTCGCTAGTTACCGTGCTACGCTCGCGTTTATGAGTCAACATTCCAGTCCACAACACCCCCATGTTTCCGCTCACGCGTCGTGTGCACTTCTGTCTGGTTTATGGGTGTGATCGACGCCGTCTATCGGAGGGTTTTCCGCCTGCCATTCTTCGTCTGTTGGTGCAATTTCGTTGAGCGATGGCTCGTCCGGTCGCTCGTGTTATCTGCCACCTATCCACTACGGGCTTTGACCGTACTCCACGACCGTGTCGAGATATTCCTTTGAGTGTTGGAATAATCGCTTCTCCGATTTGGTCGTCCATCCTATTTTGCGTGCCATGTCTCACCCGTTGGTCCGGTCGAGTCGAGCGATGACTCATCCGGTCGCCCACGCCGTCCCCGATCCACTCATTGTGCGTTTTTGGAAGTACCTCTCTCGTGTTGAGGTATTCCGCCGACTGTTGGGATGCTCACACCTCCGGCCTGATAATCCGCCACAATATCACTGACCGACTGCCGCAGAGTTGTTCAACATTTTAAATAATCTTACAGCAAAAAATACTGTCCTCTTCGAAGCTTGTTCCTTTCGAGGACGTTGTTCACTTTTTGCACAACTGTTCACCATACCCGGAGTGTACCGTCCCGTCAGACGGAGCGGTGACTTATACACCGCGTTCGTGTGAAACTCGATTAATCCAAAAACGGAAGGTATTTAGCAAAGATCACTCAGATGCTCAACTTCCAAAGGCAAGTACACGTACATAAAAGTGCACCGAGTTGTGAACGCGAACCGTACTCTTTCTCTGTCAGGCCCGAGCCATCTGGCCGGTGCTAGGTGATCGTGATCACGTGTTCTGTCAACAAATATGCATGTATGGATTGCGGGGGCTGAGCCATGAAAGTTACCAAGATGCGCATCCTGTTCGCAAAGCTGCACTTTTCGAATTTCATCGTGTAAACTTGTGCCTCGGCGTGATTGTTCGGACTGAAGTTGAAAGCAGTCGATCACGTGAGCATATTTGGTACTCTGTTTCCGACAATGTGCATCCATGGATAAAATAGGCCACGACAGTCAACAGTTCAGCAGTCTGCCACCCGAATACATCATGGTAAATGACAACCTACCACTATTTTTCGAACGAACAAGCCGAAGTATCGGGTTGCCGAAGTCTTTAAGACGATGACCATCACATTACCTTGAAAATGAAGGACAGGCAAGGAACAATAACCACCTAAAAAAAGGCGAAATACATTAAGAGCGGTTAACAAGAAATATCTTCATATTAAGTTGACATTGTATACTGTTTTTCTTACAGTAACACCTTGCAACGACTTTAAAGAACGAAGTAAATTACATTGGTACTGGCTACTTGTCATTTTCTGACAAGAACTGCTTTTCTTTTGGCTGGCAGTTCATGGAGTAGCTCTGGCATATCTCGTCTCATCTGAGAGGTCACATTAATTGTTCAGTATACCCAAATTGTTCCAGTCTGAGGGAGAAAATTGGGCAAGTTACACAATTCTGGTTGCCAGTGTATAAGTAACTATAGTCCTTACGATGTAGTCGTGTCCTCTGGATGTACGATATATGAACTAGCTCATCTCAAAATGAGCTGGCTAGAAGACTTTTTTGAATGTTAAAGCTGAGATCAAGTTTGGGTGGAGTTCGATTTGAAATACTCCAAATCCTCGGACTGTTGCTCATAATGTCGTATCTGCCACCGTTCCAACTAATTGCTTTTATTCGTTTTGTTATACCACAGTCATTGAGTTTTGTATAACTGATCGCAGAATTTACTCAGGTATATGGTGGTTTGAGCTGTGGGTCAATTTTTGTTACACTGGGATTTATTCGTAATAGTCGTGATTTATCTCGCGGTAATGAAACTGATTGCCGGTCCCATCGTTCCGCTTGCGTAGTATCCCCTGATATTTTTAAATAGCGTGACAGTACTGCTAGAATTCTGGAGTATTTCAGGCATATCTGGTATGCCCAGTTGCATTTGTGGGAACGCTAAGGTAGTTCCTTTTTCTAGATATGTCAGTTCACCATTTCGCATTTGACATGGAGAATAATGGAAACTAAAGTCACGTGACAATGAGTCCACTACCAGATCATTGGAAAGGCAGTCCAGCAAGTGCAACGCTAATCTGACAATAAGGTGTACTCGGTTCTCCACTCATTTGATGTATACGCGACCAGTTGACGTTGCTCCACCGCTTCAACCCAATAGCACCGTCTTAAGTTACGACGCCCTGTTACGGCTACTCCCCATACTTTTATGTATAGCCATTCCCCCACAAAAGTCACCGGAGCAATACTTGACCCATTGCCTTCGCTACCAGCGAAAGTTTATTCTGTTCGATTCCATAATTAGGTTGATGTTGATGAGGTTGGGATGTTCGTTTAATTTCATTCTGAAATGTAGGTGCATTGTGTAGTGCGGTTCAGCGGTTACGAGACAGAAGAAGAGGTATTTAGATTAAAAACAGTCGCACTGTGGACAGCTAACCATTCGACTCCGTAAGCCCTGTTAGCATCTCCTATCTCCGATAGATGACTCGCACTGTTTTAAACACTTCTGTACACTCTTAATTTGCTTTATATGAAACAAACGTGAAAACCTAAGCACCCTTCCTCCACACTGCAGCCGGTCCAGTATATCCGAGATCCCGGCCAGTGTGGCAGGACACAAGTCAGTCGTTATAGGCCGTTCGATCATGACACGCGCCATGTTCAGCTGTTTTGACTAGCTGTCACGTCGACAGTCAGACATGCCGAACAGACAGCCCGAACCGGGGCTTACGTTGGCTGGCGTGTTACACCGCGGACACGGCAGCGCCATACGAACATGCATCTACCATACTACAAACCGAGTCTCGCATGTGTGTGCATCCATCGCATTCGAATACGATTGGTGCACGCTAGTGCGTCGTATCTGTTACGGCAACGCCATTGCACTCATACACCGTGGACTTGCGTCCGTGACTTCCAACCGCACAATTGGGTAGAGCTGATATTCAGACAAAATGGTAGGCCTCTTCTCTTTTTTCCGGATGTCCAAATCTTCTGACTCCACATGTGATCGACCTCGACGCCATTGTGGGCTAACGGGCGCGCTCTTACTTCAGCAACGGAAGGGGTTGCAGCTTTCCGTACACTACTGCGAAGTCCATTTACTCGTGACCTATGAGCCATAGGGCGATAAAAGTTGCCAGCGTTGGGGTGAGAAAAATTAAAAATAAATCCGCTCGGCTGCAGTCTGTATTACAAGTTATCAAATCATACGTATCGATTCCGTACGATCTACAAATCGAACGATAACGCGTAATCGATAGGATCACGTCTCACTATCGAAAGGTTATCGCCAACTTACTAACATGACATCAACACATCAGCCCATCCAGGTATCAAAGATGGAGACACCTGTGAAGAAAACGGTTTAATACGCCAATAAATGGAACAATAATGCACAATATTAATATAGCAAAATTCAATTGTGATTTCTCGTGGCAACCTCAAATGTACTGAACCAGTAGTCAGAATAATGCCTAGTATCAAATGAACACTACATCCCAAAATAAGGCAACAGTCGAACTGAAAACGGGCTCGGTATATCGTTTGCACTGAACACATTTTGCCGTCGCACCAATAAAAAACAAACTTGATACGAGTTTGCAGATTGAGCTATTCATTGGATAGGAAGAAAACTTGCTGGACAAATAGGACACGGAAGATGAATAAAGCCAACACCACCGATCAGCATTGAAGTCAGACTGCTAATAAGATGGTGGTGTTGGTAGATTTCAGCGTGAACTGATTGAGAAAACCTGCCTGGACAATCAGTCTGCTTGATCATTTGGTGAATTCCATATTACACAATGAGTTGGGTGGGTAACTGAGTTCAAATGTGAAGTTTTTGAGATTCCGTTGTGGCTTCAAAACTCAGCTGCTAGGGCACTCGTCGCATCTGAGGAGTCTGTTTCTGTCGCTGGTTCGAATCCAACAGAAGTCCCAGTTTTTCGCAACTGGATCTTCTCTAAAACAAAAAAAATTCAATCAGTAAATAGCCTACAGTACCGATCAATTGAGTTTTGCCGCCCGGCAATCTGGGTTCGGTTGGGAGACAGAAAAAAGCTGGAGAGAGAGGAAATTGTATTGTGTGAATATGCGCGATCGGTTACAACTTGAACATAAACAATTGCAGGCTCTAACAAGTCAACTTCAGCAGATCAGCGTCATCTCACAAGTGACTGTAACAAAATTAGCGATCTGTTTTGAGGTTAAAGCTTCAATAATTTTGTATAGATTGATTCTCGTTTCATGGTAAGAAAGTAAAGTGTGCTAATAAATAATCTCCACAAAATCGTTTATTGTTATATAAGCCAATTTAGGCTGGGTGAGTCACAGCTAAGCGTTTCCACTTAGCTGACGGTGGTTCAGTTTGCTCCTACATAAAGTCGAGCAGATCAGCCCTGTCCATGCATTTTTTTTCTAATAATGTGTTCTTTAAGATTTTAGCTGTTGACATAGAGGTGAAAATCAGCAACGGGTGGGTGACGTGCACACACTGCTGGCTCAGATGTAAGCATTCCATTTCAATATGCACGCTAGTTACGGGATCACAAATGTGTAATCGGATTATCCCCAAACTGTATATCACTGCAGTTAGTCTTATCTCTGCTTGGGCTGCTTATCAGATAGAAACCACTTAGGATAATTCAAAGTAAAGTTGAAGTATGGTATTCTTCTGTAAGACCTCTTCTATTTAGGACAACCCCCGCTATCACTCAAGATGTTCATTAATGAACTAGATAAAAATGACCTTATGAAAGGTCACCTACCCACAAAACTCCCACATCCATCGTGGTTGAATACACCAGTCGTTGTTTATCTCCTGGATGACGCCTATTCAGAGGTACTTCTCACCTACACTTGCCAATACAATACACGGTTGCAACGCAGCTATCAAACGACATCGACATGAATATAGGCAGAACATCATATGGCCTAATGAGGTTATGTTTGACTAACTTTGCTGGTGCGCAATCATGAGTGTTGTGTATTTCTGTTCACGCAGAATGACTAAACTATTTTGTATCGTTAAACAAAACATCCAGACGAATCTATCAGAAATAATGAGACAGCTGAAAAGCATCGTGCTGGATGCAAGGTAACGCTTAGGAAGCGAAATTTGTCAAGAATGTGTATTCTCGTTATAGTTAATGAAAATATTTGTTTGATTCTTGACAAGATGATCCTACTAATAATTCTGGTGATTGTTATATTGTACAATAATCGGTTGCATTCGGATATTGAAGATAGTGTCGTTCGAATAGACAAACTTCTTGTCCTATTTTGTATGTCGTCAAGTATGCTATCGAAATCGTGATGAGGGTATTATCATATATATATATATATATATATATCACAGTTCATATAGGCTGTAGTATTATGGAACGCAAACCAAGTTATATGCGTGGATATCATCTCATTTTACTTGCCAACGCTTATCTCTCTCCCATTTGTGTACCACCTCAGAGACAAAGGTATTTATTGATGTTTTATCTACTGCTTTTTTTTGAACATATAGACTGTTCTTTGTACACTTTCTCAGGTGATTTTAATCGATTTGATGTTAGCTTTCTTATGACACTCACTCTATAAAATACGGTTGTTTTCCTGACCACAGTGGAGGCTTATTTTGATCTAACTTCTGTAACTAATCCACAGATTTTTCATAGGAGCAAGCAGTCTCTACAGGATAATTCAAATCATGCAGTTGTTAAGCTTTCTGCTATTGTTTATAGCGAACCACGTCATTGGCATTTGAATCATGACTCTAATTGCAAAGTAGAGCAACTTCGAGGGACTAAATAATATACTTTCTATAACACATTGGCTTATTTTTTCATTCTAAACTTTATTTCTACTGACAAGTTATTTGCTCTTTTGTTTTGACGTCTGTTGTCTCTAAGAGACATCGTTTACATGGGCTGATAGATTCTCAACCCTTCATCTCAAGAGAATCTGCCGAATGAAAGAACAAGCGCAACAATCACAATTGAATTACGTCATCACGCTGTCGTGTACACTCAAACATTGCTCGATAACAAATATGCTGCGAGACCTGAAGGGTCATGAAGCAATTAAGTGGTGTCAACCACCTCATACAAGAATCAGCTTGTGATATTGAACAGTTAAACTGTGCTTTTGGAAACTCACTAAACGTCCTTTTATTTTCCATAAGTCAATCGCTTTCTTCAGCTGATAACTCTTTTCCTACTGAATACGCATCTGCCTATAAAGAAATGATGAAACTCAAAAACGGCAAAACAGGACGGTCGCGTGAACCGTCAAAGACTGTGCCGAAATTTTGGCTGGGCCTTTCGCCATCTTGTCAGTCCGGCTCCATTGTTAAGGCATTGTCTTGTCCGTTCAGGTTTGTGATTCCTGTATAGCAAATGCAGAACAGTCCATTTCTGTTTCATCGATACATCCATTCGCATCCGTATGGAGACATTGTTTTCTTCTCAAACAGTGGCATTCGACCGCCTCTCGTTCCCATTTTACACGCTTAAATGAACAAGCGTTCTCCCATCTGATTACGAATTCGGGGGTTTCCCCGGGTATAATTTTTCTCAGTTCTTGTCCCTTTATGTGAGCTCTGTGATCATTTCTGCAAATTCGTTTTACTAAAGTATGGAAATGCTCTCATTCTCAGCATTCGACATTAAAAAATATCCTTCTCTTTCCTGCTGCATAATAGTGCTGTTGAACCCGCTATTTGGTCTGACGCACACTCATTTATCGCTCAATACGTTCACATTTATTGATGTTCCTTTTCCCATTTTTAAAGGAACGTGATACCAACAACTTTGTACAATCCCCCCTCCCCACCCCCGAGAACAGACTGAAAACAAATTCTTTCCTATTTCTTAAATTGTTAAGTTTATAGGTGCTCCGCTGAACCATAAATTGATACGGTCTCTTCATGTTAACAATGCTTTTACGAAAGTGAATACATTCACTCCTATGCTTCACGTCAAAAGTCATGTTCAACCCCTTATACCCTTGCCTTCCGTTTGTGAATGCATGCACACTGCCCCTTTGGTTGTATTGTTTCCCACTAATTTTACCTGGCTTTCCGACTAAATTTCTTTCTAGATTCATGAGACTTATCAAACTGTAGCGATATTTATCATTACAATCTCAATGACTTTATAATGGTTGATCAATCTGAAACATACAAGTCTCTTGCCTCCTGAAAGTTTTCTAGTCCAGATAAGTCATTTCGTTCCGACCTTTCTAATCCATATATTCAACTACAAAGCCTCTTCAATCGATGTTTGTTCACACTTGTACATACGATACAGTTGGTATTCTTGAATTGGGGGCGGTTCCTTACTTATTCCAACATTTCGTAAATGGCATATTTGAACTAAATTTGTTACGTTCTGCCTACTAAGAATGTGACTGTGTAAATAATAATAATGATGATGAGATGATTTGAATCAAATTGTCAGTGTTGAGTTTTGATTATGTTTACATCTCCTTAGCCATTATTTCATCCATCAGGGGTATGCATGTTACCGAACTCTTAACCGGTTCACTTGTAACGACTGCCATACCAAGAAGAAACAGTGCTGGTAACATCTCACAGATGAAGTCAGTACTGTTTGCTTCCATCTGTCAACGAAATTCATCACAACAGTAAGTCCGACTCCATTGACCCTATGTCATACTCACGTTTCATCCTCTGCAGAGATGATTCCTTGTGTCTATTTATGTCACCTTTTGTGAATAAGAAACTTGCGTTTATCAGTCTTCCTTTCAAGGGTGATCCTATGGCCGAAGTCATCTCAAGAGAGCTCAAAAAGTCAGTCTAAACAACCTATCTTGCCGTTCAATTATGCGCGAGTTTCTGTTCAACACCCATTATCATGTCACAACTCAAAGACAAACCTCCATGTTTTACAACCAGCTGTTGTGTGTACTCATTTGTTTGCTCGTGTCGAGCATCATACATTGGTCGTACTACAAGGCGATTGTCTAACAGAGTGCGTGAACATCATCCTGCGTGGTTGAATAGTGGTGTGGTTGAAACGGTTACAAGCGCGATTGTTGCTCATTTGACTGACTCTAATCATTCTGTCAGTAAGAAGGACGCTTTTCAGATTGTCTACCGAGTGCCAAGGAATAGATCAAAAATGGTGAGATTCCGAATGTTGACCGTTACCGAGGCCTCTGGTATCAGATTTCTCAACCCTGCTCTCTGTGCTCAGAAGAAGTTCGTGCGGACATTTAATCTCCCCTGGCCCACAATCAATCAAGCCCACGATTTGGAACAGTGATTGCGTAACTGATAACAAACACGCTGTCCATAACCTCTATTGACCAGTTTCTGACCCACCCCAGCTAGTGTTTCCATATTCATTGTGTTGTAATTAGCCTGATGATAAAACACAGAAGACAAGTCTTATCCGCTATTTTGTCGTTCTATTTATGTACACTTACTGCAATTTTCTCATTCGTCTGTTTCAGACTCACTATTGCGTTTACTTTGACTACTGAATTGCGTATATCTACTCGGAAGACCTTCAACCGCTTGACCTACTAGTTTTACAGTTTAATCAAGTATAGGCATCATGCCGCTGAATGCCCCATTCAAAAGAGAAGTGTTCATTTTAAAACGAAACGGAACTTGTTGAGGCCAAAGAAAAGAGTGACTCGGCCGAGTGCACATCAGCTCGAATAAATATTAGTAAGCCACAGGTATTAAATACAATCATGACAAAGGATATGCTGACGTCTCAGTGGAATAACGATGTCAACGGAATAGGTTATGTCAGCATGATGTAGTAAATATGGGACAAAAAATGACAAGAACTAAGCACAATGGTTAACTATGTAAGTCTATTCTATTCTATTTCCACATTAATTCACAATGGGTTAAGCAAGTGACAAAACGGGAAGGTGCATTAATACAATGAGATCGATGCCCCTCATATTGTTGGAGGAGGACAGCGAGTTAAAATTGTCTTAGGCTTTAAACAGGCTCCTATTTTCAATTTTTTTAGATGAGAGTTCTACTTACAAGAAAAGCTAAGGTCCGTGTGCAGATGCACTGGGTGTGAAGCGCCTGGTCGATCGCTGGCCGATTGTCAACCCGAATTGTCTTTTTTGCCAGCATCGATTACCCAGCCGTGACATCCACGTCAAACAGTGCCTAGCCCAGCTGTCAGCTTGCTTACTTGACGTAGTTCCGAGGCTATACGAACTGCCGTCATGCCCATACACGGGCTTGATGTCACCGATTTGTCCAGCTGGCCTGCCGCAAGCAATGGACCACAGGGAGCAACAGTCAACATTTCGGGTGTTACCAAACAGCCGATCACCACCGGCTTAACGAACACCGACTCGAACACTGGCTGCATCGATGGCTTAATACCAAGTCGGCTGTTTGTACCACGCCACGTGCCAGAGAGGCAGTTGGCCTGTCAAGCGAGCGAGAGAACAGAGTCGGGTCTGTGTGTTCATATGAACGAACGCGTTCCACGTAATCGGAGTGACCCGGAGAGTTTCCTTCATCTGAAAACGTGCAGCTAATCGAAGTCTTAGCTGTGGTCAATCAACGTCAGCTGACTAGAATAACGGTCGGCAGCTATGCCTAGACCTGACTTAAGCGGTTAGTGGTTGAAACCATTTGCTGGTACTCGGTTCGGGCTTAGGCGAACTAATTGTTCGACTCAGTGATTTGGAAACGTTTAAAACGTGTTTCGGGGTCGATGTGCAAATGAATATCACCTGATTTCTTCAAGGTTACGACAACCTGACTGACCTAGTCGGTGGGTTGCCCTGTCGGAGAAACCACGCTAATTCGTACTAGTCGGTCTCATTCCGCCTTACACTTATCACGTGTGACCAACGGAATCCCTCGAACTGGTACACAACAGGAACGGCACCGTTAGCCGCAGATAAATTAACGGCGCCTGGCACGTGACCGAGAGTTCGATATAAAAACACAGGAATACCGATCCAAATCATCTGAATCGCCAAGTTTATGCAGACGTTCATCGTGGTTAACAGTAATAAAATCTGTCAACTGAATGACATCCACATCCCAAACGGGCATTTGATCACAACCAATCACCAAAATATCAAACATTTAACTCTACCGTTTCTTCACACTGACAACAGGTAGGGTTGCAACCCCTGTAAGGATTGTCGCCGCACCATTTTACATTTTCAACTGTGAATCTGATTCACGCATGTTGGCCTCCTTGATGGAACCTGATGGTATGAAATTAACCGATGCTCCGGGGTCTAGTTGTTATCTCCTCACTGTATCTTTTATGATCAATTCCCCATAGAATTCTTTCTATCTGCTTGGTCCGTTGAACAGGTATATCACCACAGTGTCACCCTCGTCAGTCGAACTGGTCGTAGACGACCTGCACCGCCTGGCGAAATGATTCTTTTTCTGACACTTCATGCATATCTTTCTGTAAACTGGACACTTCTTTTTGACAAAGATGTCTGCTCCCGTAAAACTGGCACGTTACCAGCACAACTCGTTCGCTGTCTCTGTCCGCCACGCTTATCATCCGGCTGCAGTCCGCAGTCAAAGACGTCGTTCTTTGTTCCATGGCCTCTTCGCTATTGCACATGTCGACGCACTGGACAAGCGTCAGTTTCATAACATTCAGCAATCTGTCAGTCATAAATGAACTCTAAATGCGGATTACCATTCTATCTTGGATACGAGTGTCTCTCAAGCACTTACAGAAATGGCATGATTTTATAAGTTTCTTTGAAACGGTTACATATTGATTTATTGTTTTTTCGTTCTGCCGATTTCTCTTGGAAAACTGTGAGCGTTCGAACGTTTCATCTGTTTGGCGCAAACAATATTCCCCCATTTTGCAAAATGACTACGTTCAGTTTGTTTCTTTTCTCCCTATTAACGAAAGTCAGGTTTACAAAATTCTGCCCTATCCATCTCCGACTGCATGTCGAAACATAGCCAACTAGTATTCTTTGGGTGCCTCTGTTAGGTTGATCAATGAACAGAAGCCTTCATACTTCTCTCTCCATAAACACTGGTTGTCTGCAAGCCTGTTCGTATTGTCCACATCCAGAGGTTCGGGCGGAGCAATTGTCAGAGGGTTCCTCGTCTAGTTCATTTTGCCAACTGAAGTTTTCTTCTCCTCTTCTGACCCTTCCGAAATGAAAACAAAAGACAGAATTTGTGGCATGAAGCAAGTTTCAGTTTCATTGCGTTTCCATTGGATAATTTATACACAAAATACATGAGTGAAGTGAAGAATTACCATCGGTGCCGGAGCCTCGACTTTCCTATTGGTCGACACAGCTCAAGTTGTGGCTTGTTTGTTTCAACACGTGACACATTTAACTTTTTTGACTCCTCTGCTCGTTCCAACAAGACCCAATGCTACCAGGATGCCATCCGGATTGGTCAATGCGCTTACATTCAGCATGTGCGAGTTGTCGACAGTGACTGACTTTAGCCTTTGGCGAATCATTAGCTGGCCTTGTGTCGATGTCTTCGTCGAAACTAACCCCTTTTACGATCTTCTTCAGACGCTTTAGTGCAGAAAAAATATCTGTCCCTTTACAAAAGAAGTTAACATTTTGTTTCCCCGACTCACCCTTTTGATAATGCACTCATCATGGGAGGTAGAACGGAATTACATGCTATAATTGGAACGCTTACTATTGGTCACAGCTTCCGCATTCAAACAGACATTTTCATCCAACTTTCGTAAAGAAGTATTGGATTCGAGTTTTGCTATAATTAGAGTTCGCCAACTTTGCATATCCTTGCCAAGATGACGAGTTGTGGTTCGACGCACGTTTTTATGAGGCTATCATGTTAGTCAGTCTTCCAATGACTTCACGTAAGACACAAGTGAATTGTGGTTTACAAATATTCAGTCGCAAGTCAAGGTGTCTGATCGTTTCCAGAGTTAGAACGACCAATGTTCTGCTAACTATAGTCGATGACCTCACGGTCGAGCTTTCTCATCCAGTTGAAATCACGAACTTCGTTAAACTGGACAGGAGTTCAAATCCTGATCCTGACGAGACTATGCCCTTTTGACGAGATCCATTAAAAATGGAAATCGAGTCCAACGTTTCTTTTAGTAGTGGAATGACTGAAAAATGTACATGAATAAGCAAGCCGCGGCCAGGTGTGAATGGTGTTCGGACTGCCTTGATGTTAGTTGACTTCTGACTTGAAGAACGATTAATCTGAAGTGGTGCTAACAGTCATTGACTGTCATTCTAATCTCATAATCTATCAGGAAGATAACACAACAGTCTGAATGACTACATTTACGTTTTATTAAGGAAGGTTGACAAAAACATCTGCAAGAAGCAGGACGGGTAGCATCAGTGTCCAAGTCTGCTGACTGCATTGATCACCGTGCCAGACATATCATTGTAGCCTACGACGCAGACAAACCATTGCTCATCACACATATGAATTCATGGACACGGAACTCTCCAGCGTTGTATTTTCGGGGGTTCATTCAGGTCGCACTACTTCGGGCGGTCCGGTTAAAGGATGCATTCTCTCATGATTTTCGGTGAACATTACAAAGAGAAAGACCAACCTAAACAACATCGCGGTTGCGTAAGTCCGCATAGGTATGTACCATAGAGAGTATAAACATACGTTTTAGGTATGATAGCATGCCTAACCACGATGATTTGTAGCAATTACACCGTTGAGGTACTTTGGTTCACACAATTATCTAGGTGCAGCATGAATAGTGTGGTAGCTATCTGTTAATTAGTGGTGATCGATACAAACGTAAGCACATCGGTTTAGGTGACCTTGGCAAGTAAACAGTTGAACACTCGTGTGTGTACTGAATGTTTACCCACCCTGGATTTGTTGCACACAAACGCTATGAGGTGAGAGCGTTTCTTTGATTGTTGGAATCGCAGTGTTAGACTTGTTTATCTTTGTTTTCTCTGTAACACATACTATATTTGATGTGATATCTAATGTTGAATTCGTCAGTTCGCCTCAAATTAGTCCTTTTTCGTCCACTTCTGTTGTGTGTAGTGGAACTTTGTTATAGACAATTTTTAATGATAATGCACGCACAGAAGTTAACTCCTAGAGACAGTCTAATTTACAAATAACATTACTTGGTTATTAAGTTTTCTTTCAATCATTATTTGTTATCTCTCTCTCTCCCTCATTTTCTCCGCGAGTTCATTGCCCGTTGACTGTTCGTCATTTGCGAAATCGTGTCTCAGTTGCTCGAGCTTGAAACTTTTCTTGCTGGATAATGAAGGTATTTGGTTAAGTTATGCTGAACTTGAAAAAAACATTTCTGTTGTAAGATTCATCAATCGTGCTGTATACACAATAATTGTTTCTGATCGCCTTTCCAGAAATTTTGCGATTTGAAAGGTATTCTACTATTCACGATTATTCTTAATGCTGACTCTCAAACCGATACTCCACAACTAAATTCCTATTTGTTTAACTCATAAAGTATGGACGAGATGAAAACAAGTTATACATCTAGCACATACAAATTTTCATGTCACAAGCGATGCCTATAGTTTAGTAGATGACCAAATCGGAAGCGCGATTATTACAACACGGTGGACTATCTTAACGGGATGGTGAGATGTATTTGTAAATGCCCACAGCGGGTGGGTTGTGGATTATACAGGTGATTGGAAGAGTTGTCACTCGACGAAACTGGGCCAACAGATGAGAAATGACAAACAGAAAACACATGATAAAGTCAGCCACACGCATAAAACCAGGCAGAACTGCACACAACGTTTGAATGAAAACTGTCACTGCGTTGTGGCCTGTAATTCCAGTTCATAACCCCGAGCGCGTGCGTGGCGTCGAAATGTGCGAGTTGGATAATCAAGAATGTGCTTTATTGAGCGACTTTTATTGGAACAAAACTGTTGGTCGAGCAACTGGTATCTTTGGTTCTTACCGTAGACTATAGTTGGTACGTTCCTCCATTCCGACCCTCTCTACTTGAGGAGTCCAAACAAAGATGAGACCGGTTTGAGAGGGAGCCTCAAGAATCATCATGTACTTAGGTTCGAGCCCTGACAGCTAAACCCAGTGCAAGACAGGAAGTTCAAGTTGGACTGTGTCCACCCTTGTAAGTGGGGTAAATACAAGCTACATTTCAAGTACATATTCCATCATTGTTTCATCAATAATACAAAGTTAAAGAACACCCGTTTGCCAGGTCTACTCGTCAGATCAGCAACAGTCTGTAGGTTGACAATTATACGTTGCTTCTCTCCATAGTCTAAATGTAAGCCATACTTTGCTGGATCACAACCGAGTAGTCACTTCTGATTTTTCAAAAGGAGACCAGGATAAATTGCACTCTGGACGAAGGAGGTTAAGTGCACGAACGAATTTACAGTGTACGCACAACTTTGGACCTCGTAGCTGTTTCACCGTTGCAAGACAACGCCTTTTCACTAACCTCAGTTGACTGGCCAAGACTCTGTAGACGACAGTGAACCACGCAGTCGGGTTTAGTGTGTAGTTTGTGACCGTCAGGCAAGTGACATTTTTGTTCTTAACCAGGTCAGGCAATGCTCTTTTATTTTTTAGCATAACTGCCTAACCGTACGCTCAGTAGATTCTGCTGCACAATAGCAGGTGAAATAGTACACAAGCGTTCTTTGACTATAGATCGTCAACTTGTCTTACAGACGGAAAGACAGATGGACATATCTTGTTATAGTTCGGCTGATGTATTTGTAAAGGCCAGATTCTTAATGGACGGTATGCGTCACATCCCCCAAAGAGTAAGGAATAGGGTTACCTAATCCTGTTTTACATTTTTCCTGATGGTGCACCACAATTCGAAAAGTTCGACTCATTTTTCAATCTGAGATGAATTGTCCTACAGATTCAATTACTTGATCACAGAAAGCTATACAACTCGACACCAATTTATATTTGAACTCGTTGGACTAATTATAGGTAGTAGACTGATTTGGACCCAAGGTAACTTTGGACTGAGTTGAAACAGATGCTCGGTTCATTTACAGGTACAAATGCATGTGAATGGCAATATTTGAAACAATAGCTTAGAGTGTACGGATTGGTACTGCGCCAATTACACTGTGTTTTCTAAGTACTCGGGTGAAGGAGGAATCTTCTAATTTACGGCTGCCAGAGTTATGGTACTGCTACAATGAGGTCACTTCTGGTTAGACATACTCGAGCCGTTCGCGTTAATAGACCCAAGGATGTATCGGGTAGTGGTTTGTAAGTGTTTGTACTAAAAGCCACAGGTATCACAGAATGTCACGAGACATCACGTCAAAGTGCTCCAAGGCTTGAAAATGACACGCTGTGCATCAACTACTTCGGGAAATGCCGTCTTCTAGATTACGAATTCTCTTTGTTTGTGAATGCAGCTTTTTCGTGATCGTGTTTTGGTATTATCCCTCTACATCTAATGGTACATGCTAACTGTTAACCCCCAGGTGTTGGTTTTTTTTTTACAAACGCTGACTCCTAGTTTTCGTGAATCACGGCATCCCGAACAGTAGAGAAGGATAGAGATAAGCGATATAATCCTGAAAGGGTAAACAACCCTGTCTTGGGGAGCACAACCATACTTCAGTGATATTACACTGACCGGTCGCTCACCTGACTCTGTCAGAGGGCTTTTCGGTTGTTCAATGCAATGTTTTGTCTCATCTTTCTGCCCAGTGTGCCAGTACAAGCGGCAATGTTTGGACCACTGGACCAACGTGGACTTACCTAGACTGAGCAAACGAAGGTGTGACTTTGCGGAATACTTTCGTTGCTCTATGGTGTTGTGGCTTCAGCATTCCGCAACTACCATTTTGTACGATCCAGCCCCAAAATTAGAGTACGCAGTTGAGTGCAAACAAATAAAATGGCCTGGTAAGAACAAAAGTTCCGGCCATCATAAAGAATTTGTTGGAGAGTAATCCAAACCTTCGCTTCGCTACAGGGTTAAACGGATTTTATATATTCATGGAAATTAACTGACATTATTTATCGTACATAACCACTGCCATAGTCTCTTTCTGATCATCACACAGGATTTTGCTTAGGCTTTTCAAAGAATGACACTTGTTTTTGATGATCACCACAGACTTACCCTTTAAATCTACCTTAATTCCAGGTTCTAATCGTTCTCCGTTTACATATGGCTTCTAGTTCCTCTGACATACGATTGCATTCGAGACACTCGAACGCTCGTTTCCATAACATCCTAAACCTTTCCATCAGTCTGTTTTGTTATTTGGATAATAAATTTTTAGATAAGGTTCGGTTCATTAATTGTAGCTTCTAGTTTCCGATATACACTCTGCCTCATTGTGAGGCTTGGAGCTCTGAGTATTGTGTTCATACACGTAAATAACTTGGATCGCAATAGACGCGTAATGCAGTATCTTGGCGTGCATCTGAGTATGCGCCAAGCTTGGGCGGAGGGTACCTCATATCATATCCATACCCATATCATATCCATATCTCATATCATATCCAGTTTCTCCAAATTTTTGAGGAAAGCATGTATAATTTGATTTTTACACCAATGTATCCTCACAATCACTACTACGAAGAGTGATATCGGTGGCTACTGTTTAAATTGTTAAACTGTTTGATATGATTTATTTGGTATGTTTTGTACACTGATCAGTTGCTGGAACAAGTTGAATTCGTTTGCCGGAGAGCCATCTCGTTCTCTACACATCTGTGACTTGGTTACAGCAGCGATAACTGAGTGCTCATCAGAAGTTTGACAGTTTTCTTTGAATTTTATATCGTTTATAATTGTTTGTATACTTCTTAAACGTTTCTGAACCCAGCCGTTTTAGTCTTTCTAACCACCGTCTGAATCCGGTTGTTTTAGAATGTTCATTTTTTGGTCATTTGTGACGATTTTGTGAAGGCATTGCACAACCTCCTACTTTTGGTTGTTTGTCGCTCGTTTACTTGAACACCCGATTGATTCATAGCTGAGATGATAGAGAATGATTATTTTCTACATTTACTTCCGTGCCGTATAGATTTCAATTTCTTCCACCGTCGTTTTGACGTTTTCAGAATATTAGAACCGTTTCGTTTATCCACCTGTCCCAACTGGCTTTAATAGGTTCACTGGGTCACTCACTGTTAAATATGAATCGGCACAGACAGTTAGTAAATCTAACGATAATCACCAACGAGAAAGCAGTCATGTGGAGTAATGTGGTTGCTGTGATAGTGCTCTTGTTCTAAGGGTCAGCTGCTATTACTTGTCACTAGTTGCCCGCTGTTTTGTTCATTGACAGAACTAGATTATTGATTTCAGTATACAATGGTCATCATCATCATAGACAGCAATACATCAGTGGTTCATACTGATGCTTAACTGCCACACAACCATAAAGAAGAAGAAACAAACCCTGTTTAGGAAGAGAGAAGAAAAAAAGGAAGGGAAGGGGACCTAACCACTAAAAAAATAGCTACGTCTACATTCGAACATACAACATCAAGGCGCCTACACTTTGCAAACAAACAACCGAGCTGTAAGTGAAAGTAAGGCATCATCAGCAAGACACGGCTTTCACTGCTCCGCATCATTAAGTGCACTCACTTCACAGACAACTCGACCAAATAACAACATTCACGCCACTGAGCTCGGTTAGCCGCTATCTCACCTTTGGTCTCATCATTAGCAACAGCAACGTCAACGGCAGCAACTACGACAACATAACCGACAAAACTAACGGATAGCAGCGATCGACATTAGAGTTTAGCTAGCATACTGGAAGAAGAACGATTAAAGCCTTAGTTCAAAGACAGTGGAGAGGACTAAACTCATTACAACTGACTGGACTCAAGCCTTCGGTGTTAACACAATTCAGTCTGGTTCAATCATTGTAATTTTACGACTTTATTCCGGTGCTGCCGCTGATGAAATAGTAAGTGGAAGTGGTATGCGAATTAAAGTTTCTTATGTTTAGCAAAAAGGCTAACAAGGGTAGAGTTCACCTGGAATTTTTATTCATATCTCAAATCGTTCTCCTATACTCATATAATCGTCATCGATCTAATCTCTACACTGTGCACGTCTAATTCGTACTCTGAGAAGCCTATTCCGCCACTCACTACCAATCTGACCTTGGTAAGCTGCACACAACAGCGTCTCAAAGGTGGATCATCTTTCTATCCCAAATAATTCATTCTTGACACTGTTCATCTAAGATGGTACTCCAACCTGTGAAGTAAAGCGCTTGACATTGGAGACAACAAACTGTGTTTCAGTTGGAGATGATGAATGTTTCGCCTCAGAAGCTGTCACAGAAGAGACTGTTGGCTAACAGTAATCAGAAAAATGGAAGAATTTTCAACCTATTTACCAGACAAAGGTTAGTATGAAGGCAACGCTGTTTGTTGATCTTCTGATGAGAAAGTAAATAAACTTTCGGAATTCCCAGTTGAGACTGCTACTGCCGGTACTGTTTAAGCCGAGAGATTGTCCGTCATCTAACAAGATCTTTCGTGGATTTAAAATGAATTTCATGGCCTACCACACTTTATAAAACGCGGCGTAAAACGTAAGGATGAAAAGATTGCATTTCTAGTGCCTATTGAATTAATTATGGTATACACTTGGCTTAATGTCAACTTAGTAGGCAGAAGATCTACGACTCAGTTCAATGAACAAAACGGAATAAATCGGGCTCGGAAATAAGCTCAACGCGTAAAGGTCGTATGCTTTTTTTCATTCTTCCCTTGGTTGCGTATGCTTACAAGACCCAGTGAAAGACAAAAATGCTGTGGTTCATCCGGAGTGCATTTCAAATTAAAGTTCTCATACACAGAAGCACTTTGAGTACACGATCAGCTGCCTAGGTGCATTTCATTTGAGTGTAGTGCATCGTCATCAAGTTATAATCAGTCTACGCAAACCTGATTCGGATTGATCTGAAAAGGTACACCCAGTTCACAGGATAACACCCAATGGCAGCCATAACATTGTGTTCGTGTGGCTTGATAAATTAGACTTGCAGTACGATGATCTGATTGAATAACTTTAAACCCACCGTCTGGCGGTTGTATATACTTATATTTGATCTGATCAGGTATGTGTACGACTCTCAGTACACTCCATGTGTCAACGTAAATCCTGTTGCTCTGTGGATTGTTGGCCCTGAATTGATATTACGTGCAGAATTTGTGATACTCGGAATTAGGGACTTCGAATAGCCCTAGAAATCTTACTAGGATTGAAACCTCCCACGCAAGTAATAAGCAGAAGACCTCGCACTGGTTGCAGTAAGCAGTTCCTATTCGTGAGACAAGAAGCCGAATTTATGGATGTACAGTATTTTACTAACCGATCGCCAAATTTTCGAGGTTTGGTGTATTAAATTGTCGGAACACCATTAACAACACGTGCCATCAAAGACCAGAAGAATTCAAAAGCTGCGTCTCTGTCTGTCGACGGTTGTGGACAGACTTTATTCTGGTTACGTTTCCACCTCTTGATCAAAATGCTTGCGGTGGGAAAATGAAATACAGCGAGTCTTGATACAAAATAAAGAGCGAAATCAAGGACTGGACTCACCGAGGTTAAACAGTGTTCAAGAAACGTCAAATGTTATTTGGTAGTAGTCGAGGTTTTTCGTAGTTGATGCTTTAAAGCATCATCATCATAGACAGCAATACATCAGTGGTTCATACTGATGCCTAAATGCCCCACAACCACGAAGGAAAAAAACCCTATGTGTGAAGACAGAAAAAGAATGGGAGAGGAATGGACCTAATTGCTAAAAATAGCTACGTCTATATTCAAACATACAACATCAAGGTGCCTACACCTTGTAAACAAACAACCGAGCTGTAAGTGAAAGTACAGCTGTGGAGAGAACCAGCACGTACGCATAGCAGGACTTATTCAAGAGTGTGTTTCACCTATTTTTTATCGAGTCAAACAAACGCAGTTTGATGCAAGAATTACGCGTAAAGATCAAAGTGGGATATGAAACAATAAAGACAGTACAATATTCACCCCCAGAATATCTGAACCAACCATGGGTACTCGAATAGAAAGCAATTTAAAGAATAATGGAGTAATTTGGAGGAAATGCCAGCAAGCAACTCCGTGAGTGTTACGGGAACTTTGAGCAGTGTACTCGATGAGATAGCAGAAATTGTTTGAGGAGTAACTGCGGGAAGAACAGCTGAACTGACATTGTGATTGCTCACTGAAAAAATTGTCAGACAGTTTCGTCAATTGTGTTTACTGAAGCACCAGCTAGGCGAAATAATGGAATATTCGAGTGGGAGTTAAACTACAACAGAAAAATGGCTTCACTAAATGTCTATTCGGTGGCATTAAATTCACGTACGGCATAACAACCAAAGACAACGTCTTTCGTTGATCCACTTAGAAGATTGGTTAGTGGTTGTAGAATGTGTGAACATTGTGGTGTAAAACGATGAATAAACAACAGACTCCGCTTCACATGCTTGCATGTTTTAATCCAAGGAGCCTGCTGGTAGATAAGAGGCCATTGGCTAAACCACCATTAGGAATTATTACTCGCATGTGGTCACAACTTACGGCTTCAGACAGACATTTCAACCAGCCTTTTAACAAAGCGAGCACTGCTTTTTTTGCTTTTTTCAAGACAGAATGTTGTAAATACGAGAAGAATTGTCGTAACTTTAAGAAAACTAGTTGTAGCTCCAAGTGAAACTCACAAATCAGCATAATGTTAGGTCCGGCTATAGGTTAGCTTGGCAGGGCACGTAAGTGAGGGACGCCTATGTCAGCGCGTTCTCTGGCCTCTTTACAAGGTGTTGAAACACGACCTGTTGATTGTCCCCCTACTGTGGGCGCAGATACAAAATGTCAAAAAACAGGCTCTTTTACGGAGTCAGGTTGGCAAATGGCCCCCACACACTGCTGTAATCACAGCTAGACTAGCTGGTATGGGGATGGACGCACATTTAAGACCAAGTCGATGAGACCACCCCTCCTGTGTTTTGGTCACTACGATCCACGATCGACCAAACCTGAATGTTGATGAACCTTTCGGTAAATTTAGATGAAACGATTAAAAGTAAAAATCCGGTTAGATCGTCAGTGGTACTCACGACTAAAACCACAGCAAGCAATGACTGACAGTTGTTTTTGAGCGCATGCTAGTCATGCTAATCACAAATTTAGGGATGACGAGAGTGTAAGAAACGAATTCCTATCGTAATTTGTATATTGAGACCATTATGTTCAAATGACTCAAATAAACTCAATGTCTCAAACTCATCAAAAACGTCTCGGCGTTTAAAATGCAACGTTGGGTTTGAAACCAGCCTGCATTGATGAACGTAAATAGACAAGGTAAAAATACGGTGATTCCCTAACGGACTGATTACCACGACCAGTCTTCATCAAACAACAGATAATGAAAAGCTGCATTCAGGAACAACACAGATTTACAAATTATTGACGGCAGTCAAAAACCAACAACTTTCACGTAGGATGTGAAACGCGTCACGCTGTGCTTTCAGGTTTATCACACCAATTGTAGACCCTGACGTGACGTATAATAGCCATCCTATCAAAACGATAAACATCGCTTGTCACGTCTCACTGTTGTGACCTCGCTATTGAGTTGCGTCGTTTTACTTCCTGTCAACATGTCTTATCTGACCATTTTGCTCATATGTGGGTGCTGTGATGAGGGGAACTTACTGCGTTATTGTGATCGTGCTGAACAGTTCGTTCAAGAATATTGTCTAGATTGTGGTGTGTTGCTTTATCGAAACGTGCATTGTCTTGAAACATATAATGAGTAAATTGGACTCGATTAATAGTCATGCCGGGACCAGATCACACTGTTGGATTGCGACCAATGCGTCGTCTTAATGGAACAACTACGGATACTGGGACCACTTTTGTACTTTATAGATGAAACATACGTGTCACATTCCTTAACAAATTGCTTTACGTATTGCTGCCTAGAAAAGTGTTTGTAACTTGAAAGACAAGAAGCTGGTAGTTGTATTCACGGCTCATGGTCCTCCAATTCTACTGCGTTGAGGCTATTGCTGTAATCGAACTATTTTATTATTTTCTATTAATCTCACGAGTTTCAATATTAAATTAACTCAAATTTATTAGGCGTGAGGTCGCATGCGCTATGGTAAAGTCGTTTTATGGTATGTATTTTGTACTGTCTCATTCAAACAGATTCTGGTCCTAAAATAGCACCTTAACAACGATTCGAAATCGTCACATTTGCATTCAACTTTGGTTGCTTACTCATCGAGGAAACCATCACTGCGATAGTTTCAAAAATGGTCAAGTACTCCTTGGCGTGTTTCGCCAGAAATATGCAGCCAGTTGCGTAGCAAACTAAAGTAAGTGACTAACTTTAGGCCTTACCAAACCTTGATCGTACAACCAGATATAAGTCGCAAATGGAGTGAGAGAGCGCGCTGACATTGTACGTCCCTCAGTTACGTGCTATGCCAGCCGATCCTGTAGCCACAAGAGTTTCACTTGAAGTTAAAACCGTATATCTTGAAAACCCAGTGGTTTTTTCTGTAGCTACATCTCTTTTTCTTTATATTGAGTAGGTTTAGAGTTGCCGTTGCCATAGCCGGTACTATATCTTTTCCACTTCCAGATATCTTAATGTCAGTTTAAGATGTCTTAAATGGATTAGCTGAACTTCATTAGCGGACGTTGTCTAACGATTAATGTGCATATGGGTAAACTTATAGACAGGGATTGGCTTGCACATAAAGAGTGACAAGACGTGGTCCCGTCAGGTACATTGAGTAAACCAAGTTAGCTTGCTTAGAACTTGGGATACCTTAAAGTTTAAAACATTGATTTCCCTTAATCCATTTAGTCAAAACAGAGAGAAGACATATATCACGAGATGTTAACATTTCGATTTGCTCTCATCAGTCGCCAACGTAAAACTAGCAAACTGAGCAATTTTTTATATCTTAAAGTGACGGAGACATTTTAAACCGGTAAAGGTATAGAAACCCGACCAGGCTTCAAGAGTCGATCGTGTTAACTAATGCGTCACTAATCTCAAGTCAGGCGTGACCGAATGATCGTAGTCAAATGAAAAGCAACATTTACTTGCGTGTGATACCAAGCAAAGATGTGTTGAATGAAAATCGGCATCAGTTGTGAGTAGTATGGTGCGTACATTCGGGAACTAAAGAGCAGGTCTCAACACCTGGAAGACAAAGAACCAAAAAAGACTATTAAAGCAGTGTGTACACAGTATGGGAGACATGTCACCAAGGCGAAGGACAATGTACTGCCTCCCAATGTTGGTGAATACACATCAACCATGCAAATGAGTGTAAACGTTCGTTGTCTTATGTTTTAGTATAATGTAGAGAATTTCGTGCAGTACAAAACTTCGCAAACCGAGCACCTTTCGCGATAACCGTAGTTGACTCGTCAGAACGTGAGCTGGGTTTGTTATCCTGATTCTGGCAAAATATTAACTACTGACGAGCACCAGCCAAAGTGAAATTTGAGTTTGGTGCTACCTTACAAAAGAGGCCAGCTCAGATATTTGTCTGGGGTGCGGTTGTTTTACCTGCTGACACATCCGCATCTTTTCATTCTATAGAACTCCGTCGAATGTAATATCGCGCATACTAAGCAAACAGCTATGATCTGGAAGTCACTTTCATCACCAAATGAAACTGAATTACGTCGCCCTACTCTTGTATACCGTCAGAGATTATTCACTGACAAAAGTTAATCGGAAATCTTGTAGATAACTAGACGTTTGGTTGCCGTCAGCTGCCTTATATCAAAATCTTTTTTACGATAGCGAAGAACTGGACAGTAATTTTGTAAGTTCACTCATCGTTCCCTCGTCTTCTGTGTATGCATCACTTTTTAACCGATAGTTCTTTCCGTATATAACGATATGCGGTAGATTGAGGCCTACGAAGCAAGATGATCAGATCAACTGTCGCCAGTGGATCTCAGTGGTGTGTTGAAATTTTGGCTGCAGAGTACGTACCACACATGGAAATGTTCCTTGCTTTTCGAAAACTGCTAACATTATACCGATGTCAAAGAAAGATATTTGCAAACTTCGACCGATTATGTGCTCGTCGGTGGCGCAGATGGTTTATGAGAATATTTCCCTTGAACGTCTAATGTCGCAGAATTATTATATAGGTCATCATCATTTTTCGTACTATCAGCCTGTGTTATTGAGACTGTGCTGCTGCTTGGTCATAAGACCAAGGTCATCGAGTAAACTCTCCATCACTTTAATAACCTCTGAAAGCAATGTTAGTTTGCTGGATCATGTCTACGTCAACCTTTGAGGATGGGCGAGATGATGGACTATATCCAGGCTTCTGGTAGACTGCCACTTGACAATGAAAGATCAAAAAGTACTGCATGTGATTCTGCTGATTTGGTGGCGCCGTTTTTCAATAGGGCAAAGGATGTCAAATCTGTAAAGAGTGAATTGTACCTTACCAGTTTCTCTAATTTGACTCTAACTTGTGACATTTATCTTTGGGATAATTCATCTACGTTGCCCTTTGTGCGCTTAAAAATTGCTAGTATGTTATAATTGTGCACGTTTGCATGCTGCATGCATCTGTTTTGATTTATCGACCAAAGGTTCCAGTGGGGCTCGAGGAACTGGCATATAGGTTTTGATGGCGGAAAATGTCTTACTAGAAATACATTGCTTTACCATGTATGTGTTGATACCTGTTCAACAGTAGCACTGACGGACCGCAGCTTCTGTTTTTAATTGACGTGTATGTCTCAGTTCGGTATGCACTCTCTCGAACAAGACAGCCACTTTCAATTTCGGGGCAATGAGTTTTGAGTCAAACTGGTCCATACAGTATAGGGCCCTGGCAGTTAATTTCGGGGTTTTCCAATGACCCCCCTCCAGCGATCATTCATCAAATGACCTCTCCCTGAGCTCTGTGGCAGAGGGCTTAGACGAATCGTCGGCTTGACGCTCGTAAATATTCGTCATATAGAAAGCTGTAAAATACTAACCGTACTCATTTTATACGCTGAAACCTCACTGTAAAGCCATACCGCGTTAAAGCAAAACTGATCCTGTCTGGTAACAGCCGCGATACGGTTTCGTCACATGACATATTCAACAAACGTATGTTCAGTTTGTTCTGACTGGTATCTGTTACAGTCTGATCGCCTCAAGATAATCAGAAGTTTGCTGCAATTTCTTAGGCGTTTTGATTTTTTATCAGCTCAGGAACATTTTGTTAGAACTAGGTTGTTAACAGCATCTGAGATTTCTTCAACGACGAGCTATCATGATGATCTAGGCTGAGTGCTGTGACGGGCTATGCCATTCAACCTTGCTAAGCTGTGATAGGCCTTCTGCCCCACACTTCGGAGAATATGTTGTCTAGTTTGATGTCGACAGGTGACTTTAATTGTCCGATGATCACAGGGACCAACTGAAGCTGTAACTTATAGTTTGGTTATCATGTCACGCTCGTTGGAAAGAATGTAATCAAAATAAGACGGCACATGGCCTCCCGGCCATCTGGTGTGATCCTAGATATGTCTGTGTTGCTTTCTCGAAGGATTCTCCAGTGTCGGAGGACGTGGCAACATTAACCAAATGGTCACTGAAATCTAGTTCCTGATGATTAAAGTCTCTCATTATTAGCGCTTCGGTGTAACTTAAAGATGGTATTCTGCGCAGCGCATTAATCACAGTTGCGTCCACACTCTTGCGCTCAGAATGTGATGTACATGTATATCACACATATCACACGAATACAACAAGGGAAGTTTTGAGTGACGTTGAATGCTTTTCAAATTGATCCCGGAAGATCCAGTGGCAACCTGTCAAGAATGCTTGCGGTCTTCAGATGCGAATCCATCTCCTTTGTCGGTTTTCTTTTCATTGCGAAACACTGTCACACCAGGGATAGAAAATTCGCCGTCCTATACTCCCTTTTTAAACATGGTCTCCGTGATGCTTAGTATAAGTAGGTTTCGCCGGGACCAGAGGTATCGACGCTCTTCCGACCTATTAAACAATGAAGCCGCGTTGGTGTAAAACTGACAACAAGAGTTATGTTCACCGTTACAGTAAGCATAGCAGATAAGCCCATTTGAGAATCTTCATCGACTGAGTAGGGCTGAGTCATTATGTTGTAGTGTGCTATGATGAGACCATCTCCCACGGAAGTGGTAGCGAATTGGTTTTTAACTTGTGGACTTTATTCGGCATCTGCGTGAGGGTCAGTTGTAAAAAGTCTCAAGAGCAATTACATCAGGTTGTGTGAATGCACACAGTTGTCTGCACCCAGGTTTTACGTTTCGTGATCTATCAGAATGGTAGTCGATCCCACTAGGCAGCTGTTAGCAGGCTGCTGGCCAATCCGCCTCGCGTGTTACGTTGTGTCTTCTCTCAGGTAGGTTATTCTCGGTAGTCAAGTAGCTATAGGGATTCTAATCGCCCCGTTACAAACTAACGCGTCGCAGCCCGGTGAGCCAAATCACCATGCTAACCACATCATTGTAACTCCGGCAAACTTGTCCGTAGGTAATTCTGGATCAACTTGTTGAACTTGCCATGTACACATTCGGGTCACTTATCTTTCCAGCATGTCTTATCCTACATGCAACGTGTCTCGACGTCAATAATAGTTTGCCTTACCTCCCAAGGGATAGCGTGAACTGTAAAAACCCGACACAGTGCCTGACATGGAACACCCCCAACTCTATCAGCAACGTCAACATCGGTATCAACAATACATTACCCTGTACATTGTTTGACATGGCTCATAGCCACGAACATTGCCACAACAACTAATCACGCTTTGTCACTCTTCCACGTGACACACCAGGAAGAATGATCATTCACTGCTGCACAGCATGATGAACAACAAATTCTGCTTTGACATCACCAAGCAAACTAAACAACACGCAGTCTTACGATGATGACTTACGACTCAAAGACATATACAGCTTCACCCAACAAACGAAGTACAAGTCGAGGATTGTTCTCACATCAACCCATCCGTCAGTCCTATCCCACAAGCTCCATTGTCACAGTTGGTAATCTGTAACTGTCAAAGTCATTTCTGCTGCGTTATTCTAATTTTGATAAGTCCAAACTTTTTGTTACACAGTTTTGTTATTCACATGTATTCATGTACTCGTGTACCATATATGCATCTTTGTTGGCTTCATTCACTTTCTGATTGTAAATAACTTTTAAGCAATTAGCACACTTAAGAAAGCTAAGTACTTCGACCGGAGCAGACTAAAAATCACAGTGACTGTAATGTCAGACAGACCAAGGAGCGATAGTAGGAACCCTCACTGATTTAGATCATGCACCGCTTGAATAGCAAATTCGGACATCTCTAAGGCACGCAAACTGTGCATAAGAAAGCTCCAAAGCCTGAATTCATCAACTCCAAGGGCAACAGACAATGGATGCAGGCGTGCGTACTTGTCTCGATCAGAGCGTATCCTAAATAAGTTTTCACCCCTACTATGACTGATTTTTTTGACACCATTAGTTGCACGAAGTCTACTACGGCATAAAGAGTAATACACAACGGATGCGGCAGAAGTCTATACTTAGTGTCAGAGTCTCTTCGTATTCTCTGAAGTCATACAAGGAAAACAAAAAGATGAGCCATCTGTCTAGAGGATTTTAGGTTCTTTCCAACTGTTGTGACCGCAAAAGAAGCTTGGCTTGAGAATTCATTTATTGCGCAAACTCCCGTACAGGTCAGGTCAAAAACTTGAACACAAACGCGTACACTCATTTGCACAGCAGACATGCATTCACATACATTGAGTGACACTATGTTGTCATTCGCTTGGTGGAACTTTTGCTATGGCGCGTATACATTATTCCGATAATCTATTCTGGTCCGTCTTCTTCCTGGCGTTCGGAGCTTGCTCTTTTGTTCCCCAATGTCACATGTGAGTAATGTACTACTTGTGAGTAGTATACTACTCACAACAAAACTGCCTGTCATACAACACATCTTGCATTTCTCAGTCTGCTAGCACTACCGAATTATTCTCAGGCAGATTGAACATTGTTACTGATCGACACTAGGTGGGAGCTTAATGGAGTCATCTTAGATGTGCTGGTGTCCGCATTCAGATGCTTGCTATATGGTATCCGTTAGGGTGAATGGGTTAGGGTTTTCCCTGCTTATTTTCTTTCACTCTGACAAGGTGAGTCAGCTGTATTTGCGCTAGTGTCTTACGTTCTGAGAAGCCTGGATGTGAAAGTTTATCTGATTGACCATGTGTTGTGATCCAGGAACGCGGATGGCACAAGGGTTGTTTATTCGACAAACCAACACGTAGGTTAAGCGTTTAAACAAGACCTGAAACAAAACCACTCATTTGCACGCGGTATTCTGCCCCAGACCCTCTCGGTTGCCGCAGACGTCAATGCTCATTTCCTTTAAGTAGCAGGGACCACTATGGGCGATGCTACACTCTGATGTTCCTTCCTGCATTTTTCCTGCGGCTTGTACGATGTCCTACTACTGAATAGCAGTGGTATGAGTAGTATATTACGATCGCCCATCTTCACTGCCCTTGGTCGATAAGGGATGGGGCATTAGTGTGATGAGGACGAACGATATCCCATAATCCTCACACCAACAATATTCAATAGTGGGGCGACAGCACTGATTTTGCCGTCAAAGTAGACGCAGGAAAATCACGGATAGAAACATCACACCAACACGACAGTGGGGCAGGGTGAAACATATGGTACATCTTCGATTAAGTGACAGGTGAGGTGACTACTAAGTAACAATCTATGTACTGCATTCTAACCCTCTTTTGAAGTCACGGCAATCACATAGGTCGGGCACACATATTTTAGATGTTTAGTTGGATTCGCTTTTAAAGTCTCATGTAAAAAGGACGGAACTACCACGCAGGCTGAGTTTGCATAAGGAATGCACAGAAGAGTGAAACACAGCACGATCTGGACAATATTCTTGAATGAACTGTCCACCATGACCAAAATAACGCAGTAAGTTCCCTCATCACAGCGCCCATATATGAGCAAAATGGTCAGATAAGATATGTTGAAAAGAAGTAAAACGACGTAACTCAATAGCGAGGTCACAACAGTAAGACGTGACAAGCGATGTTTATCGTTTTGATAGCATGACTATAATACGTCACGTCAGGGTCCACAATTGGTATGGTAAACCTGAAAGCACACTGTGATGCGTTTCACACGTTTCGTCAGTTCTGATATCAACCTCTCCCCATCATCCTTGA
>JTDE01004195.1:0-16028 GCA_014338405.1 Paragonimus skrjabini miyazakii
AAGGTCCAGTCTCGTTGTGACACTTCATCCATTCAAAATGTATCGTTACAAGATTGTGTTGAGCTTGATCTATTCATGCGAAGGTTACATATGTACCCAACATTTTACCACTGTTGTTTCTACCACTTAACTTGTATCAAAGAGACCAACTGTATGAGCATTTCTACAGTCATCACAAGATACTATAAACTTCGCTCTCTCCATCTCCTATTTCCACTTACCGTTAAGATCAAAAAGCTATGTACTGCTGTTCAGTTTTGTGTGTGAAAATCAAGATATTTGGTTTGTTTCATTTCATCATACCGGTCACAGATTGTAGTGTTCGTCATTGAATACCTGAGCAACTTAGGTTGGTATTTTCACTAGTTTCCACGACGGTCTCAGGTTCAAGACATCTCTTTTTGTTGGCATAAAAGAGCTTCTATCTGTCGATCCTGACGTCCTGGGTGATTTTACTTGAGCATCCATTGTTAGCCGTATAACTGATTCTGATAGCTTCGACCTTTTTAAACTTTTTTCTGTAGATCAGTTGATGATATACAATCGATGACACAAGTTACTTTCACTTATTTGTTTTCCCATTCTTGGTCGTCACTGCTCCATTAATCTCTCTTACAGCCGGACTATGTTTGCAAACTTGAGACACATTTATGCTGAATGTTTGCGTTTAGACAGTTACTTTAATAATTAAGTGTCATCTCTTTGTCATCTAGTTATGACTATTTCTTTACATGACTGTATGAATGTGTCATTAATTTACTACTGTCTTAGGTGTTGATAATTTTCATTGTTCATTTGCTGACGTCCGGGCCTTATCGGAACATTCTCGATTGCTTGATTACGTAATTGTCTTTGTGTTTACTCATATTGTTGACCGAACATCATTGGGATTTTTCAAACTAATTTGAGCTGGTGTGCAGTGGTATTGGCGTGGATTAATGTTTTATACAGTGCTTGTTGAGTTTCGCTTTGACATGATAATGTTTCTAAGCTTGCGATGTTATTCCACTTTTCTTCTGACACAGGCGCTATCTAAAAGTGCTACTGATAACTACCAGCAATACGTGGGGTCTATTCCTCGTGGTCATATTTCTCGGCTACGGGTTGGTCGAAGTACCACGATCGTTATGGACGGCTGGGAATCCCGTCGCTAGTCTGCAGCGAGCCTATTTTCAGTTGAGTAAACGAAATATGGAGTTGGTGGACGAGGAGGAACGGCTAACGGAAATCGTCTTGGTTAGTATTAACACTTCGTCTTGTCTTCGCAAACTTCTAGCAGGACTTGCAGCTAACTCACTATCAGTCATTAGTTGCTTTTAAGGCTGACAATTTACATTTTACATCATGAGCATGCATCCGATTGTGAGCACTCCCCCAAACGGTTGTGATATTCGAGTATCCGTGAAACTGGATAAAGTTAATTCCCCATCACCTTATACTGATCATTACCAGTCATTACTTATGAGTAAATGTCGTGACAGCGTACGAATTAAACATTTTTTTACTAATGGGTTGAGAAGAACATAACGTTCGTGAATGTCTCAACCACCTTCGAGAGTGTTATAGTCGACGTCACGTCCACAAAGGAACGGAAGCCGCATTGGCTTTGCCGGGGTTAAGTCAACGTGTGTTATACGTGAAGTGATTGGTCATATCCGATGACTATTAAATGGAGGTGAGACGAATGTGGATAAGAGGTGCATATGTCCAGTTTTATTTGACAATTCATGCCACCTTGCAAATAACATCTGCAAGATAGACAGCCCCCTTTCAGCTTTCACTGTCAGGGTGAAGTTCGAACCGGTAATCCAATTACGAGATGGATCATGTCTTTCCAGATGATGTAGTGTTTTTGTAATTAACGTTGCTGAACCTATTCGCTGGTTTTAAGCAACACTCACAAAACTAGTGGACTGGTTTATGAGGGCTTCGACTCTTAACATCATAATGGCCGATTCAAATTCCGATTTTATCTCCGTTACTTGATGAGCCCGGTTGGAGCGGAATATCGATTCTAGATTGAAAATTGAAAGACGTCTAGATCACCTGGTATTCCAATCTTCACTTTGTAACTTGTATAAGCGGGTCATTAGTTAGATTTTGTCCATCTAGTCTGTAACATTTTTAACGGATGCTTATTAACCAATAACCAAAACATTTTGCCAAGCTTTGGTTTTCCTAGTAGAAATTAGATTCGCTGTTTTTTTAATCTTCGGTAACTACAATGAACCGATTACTGGTTAATTTGTATTCTTGTTTGCCTGGACTATTCATCATTTCTTTCGCATTATTCACAGCAAGTTGATCGCATCCAGCTTCTTTTGCCGACCAATCATCCTCTTCAACCCTACGTTCAAATAGTGTCTAAACGGGTAAGTTTTCTCGTTGTTGTGACCCTGCTTATTTGCTTATTATCTTGCCTCTGGCAGCACTGAGCATCGTTTCAACGTAAGCTGCGGAACTAGACTAATTCATTATGACCATCATTTCGATATGATGGACAACTCACGAACCCCACTAATTGTTTAGCTGATTTCTCGATCCTTGTTTTACAGCACCTTCCTTGTTTCTCCTTTCTATATGATTCTATAATCGTGTACTTTATCATGAGACTAAGCTCAGTTCATCCGGGTCTACATCCCTGTCGCTTTGCGGACGACTTGACAAGTTCCGCTTATGTATCTTCGAAGAGGCGACACATGTTCGTTGTACAGCCCACCACGCTCACTGTTGTTTTCTCGCTCAAACAGTCCAGCTCGTGAAATTGCATGTTGCACGAATCGCCGATTAATTTTTTCCAAATGGTTCATTGAACCATTCATTCGTCTTGTTCATATCTGCCGTTTTCCTGAGTACTTGACATCTTCCTGCAGAAAACTGTCTCTCAATAACCTTTTGCTTTTTTTCTCACAACATTTAATCGCTTAGGCTTATATGAAATTTCTCAGCCCCCGGCGTTTCTTTGTAGCGCAGCTGGTAGAACGCTTGCAACGTTTTAGTATGATGTTTCTGTCGCTGGTTTGACTCTAGTCGAAGCGCAGATGTTTCGCAACTGAGTTTACCCCACATTAGCGTAGTTAGTTTAAATACATTGTGGGATTCAATGTCGCTGTTAGGGTTTTTCATTATCACACCAAATACACACCGGTTATAGATAACTAAGTTTGGGTCAAAATGAACAAGGCAAGTAGCCAGCTCGAATGAGGCCAATAACATCGAAAATATAAATGGGGTCAACGCCTTGATACATTGCATAATTATGACACCGCTGGAGCCACGGAAGTTTGATCGGCCATCGTGATGATCAGCCATGGACATTACAAGGCCTAAATAAAACGTTTCTAAGGATTCACGTGTGGATTACTGAATCCACTTCCGATCGCCTCAGCCACAACCAGGCTTCAGCATCTTACAGCTTTCGATTGTTTATCCTTGATTCAGTAAATCGAGCGAAAAGAAATGACTGGGTTGACGGTATGGTTGGAATTAATCTTAATGCCACAATCGCGCTAAAATTCGTCTTGGTAACAGTGCTATTAGTCCAGACTGGTTGATGTCCACAGATACGTGCAGATAAACGTCTTGTCCTGCGGCCCACGCGACTAGTTTCACAGGGACAGATAAATGAGTGTATACAGAAGGAAGCAGTCGAAAGAGGCACCTTATCTTTCAACCGTGAATACACTGCCGGAGTAGAATCATATACAGATGCATAGTTTAACAGCACAAAAGGTTCAGTTGACAACGCTACTGAGTCTTCTAGTGATTGTTTCAGCAAGCGTATTGCCTTTGAATGGTAACGAAGTGTACACTGCTTTCCTTTGGCGACAATGTCCTCATTACACTGCGTCGTCTTGTCTAACAATCGCTCTGGGTGATCATTTTGCAAGGACAACATACGTAGGAAGGACATTGCGTCGGAACTGGAATCTTGTACACCTACTCCTATAGTTCTATCGGCTTAGCAGTTCATTGGATTTCTTTCTTTTAGTGGGACAAACCTGCTGAAATGAATATGCTGGTCATTTCAGGTTTCTTCCCTATTTTGCGTTGGATAGACCCATCAGCAGGGCCTCGAATAAGTACGTCGCTATACTGAACGTAAGCATTAGGTTTGTGTGATCCGAGTTGGAAAATAGTAAGATACACGTTGGGTTGACGTGTTTGTCAACCACGTATAATTTGCCGTCTACATATTGGTCATTATATTGTTTGATCGTGGCGGCCGCATACCAAAACTTAGCTTTTACTCACGATTGATTGTAGTAGTAAATTTGTCTTTTAAGGTCAGTGAGTCAACCTTAAGACGTGCGTCAGCTATTTTCCCGTGCACAAGATCGGTGGGTGTTTTCTGATGCAAAAGATCTAACGGAATGTGAACAACAAATCGAGTGGATAAGCACGATGGACTGCATTTAGTGAATAGTCAGGGATGTTAGGTTTCTTTTTGTGTTGTGTTCACTCGGTCCTCTGCCGCACTTAGTTCCGATCGAGTAACAAGTGAGAACATGTTAATCGTTATTCATCCGCTTGACCGCCGGAATTGAGTCGTGTGCTTTTTTCCATGATGAAATGTTTCAGTGCTTGTTCGGTGGAATCGTGGAATGAGGATTGTGATCTTATGATGCAAGATTACTGGTGCAATATTTATTGCCACTACATACGTAAGCCACATCGTCACATCGTCCTCTGATCACAAAGCGTTGGTTCCGTTAGTCTCACTTTCTGTCTGTTCACGTATATCGTACAGTTGGAGCTGTTACCTTCTCAATTGTAAGGGTTGTGTATGTAGATCAGGCGTAAGTACAACGTCATCCACAATGAAGCGAATAGTAAATTGGTCATGTACTAAGATTGCCAGTTAGTCGTTTGCCACACCGAGCACTGTTTGCCGACGCCGCGGCCGATTGGCGTAAGGTGGACAGATGATGACCTGGCGTAGACAAATGAAATCGTTCACGAAGGGGCTGATCACTGTAGATCGGGTTCGTCTCCCGGGCTGGGGCCCCTCTCGACTCACAGAGTCGGTGGCTTGAGACGTTAGTTGAGATGGCGGCTAACCGAGCTCAGTGGCGTGAATGTTGTCGTTGTTTGGCCGAGTTGTCCGTGAAGTGAGTGCACCTAGTGATGTGGGGCAGTGAAAGCCGTGAGGAAGCTGTCTTGCTGATGACGCCTTACTTTCACTTACAGCTCGGTTGTTTGTTTGCAAGGTTTGGGCACCTTGATGTTGAATGTCTGAGTATACACGTAGCGGTTTTTCTTAGTTAGGTCCTCTCTCCTTCCCCTTCTTTTTCTCTCTCCTTTCATCCTAGATAGGATTTTTCTTTCTCTCTTGGTTGTGTGGCAGTTAAACATAAGTGTGAACCACTGATGTATTGCTGTCTATGATGATGATACCCAAGTGTGGTGGAACTTTTGGTGTACACCAGGGTCTTTAGCTAAACGCCTTAATTTACAGAGTATCGTGGTTTCTGGCCACCGGCAGAAGTCCGTGTGCTTTTCAGATAACATGCTGTCTGGCAGCCCATATGTCCTTCTTGAAGCAAGTGATGCCATTTGCTTGTGAGACTACCTGTGCTTTGTCAATGAATTCACAAGAACTGTTCAGCTTAGAAGAAGGAAGAAACTTTAGTATACCGAACTTTGTTATATTGTAAAAAGAAAATGATGAAAAGTAAAATGCTTGAAGTGCTACGGCTGGTGGAAGTCAGTAACTGTAAGAATGCAGTGTTTAAGAAAGGAATAATTTGAAATGAGGACAGAAGCCCATCCACTTCCTACCAAGCATACTACAGCCACATTTCAACATACAACAAGCAAACAACTTACCAGCGAACGGTTGAAAGCAGCATTACTCTGCTGAAATTTCTCCAATGGCTAGGCTATCTGTAGTGTCTTCCGAGTGCCCTGAATGTGCGCCTCAATCCTAGACTTGAATTCGTTATCTGGTGACACTACCGTAACAGACAGTTAGGATGTCCTCGGTTGAATGTACATTGTAGACAAATGCCTGTAACTCAAACTCCTCTGCATTTAGTAATTGACGACTCATTCTCAGTAGCCGAACGGTGCAAAACGTGCCAATATCCCTGCGGCTCCTCATTTTCTGTGTTACTGTTCACTGTTATTACCATCCAGTGGCGGTGAGAAGGTGACGAGTTGCAAGGTTTTTAACGAAGAGAGAGAGTATGTCGTATTGTAGAATTAATGTTTTTATCTACAAACAGACTGGAAGCAAGGACAAAACAGGTTTTTTTTTAAGTAAGTATGATGCGTAGCGGAAGTTCTAATCCTGAATGTGGCAGGGATGTGCACTACTGACGAGCTCTGACAAGGGCGAAACTCAAGTATAGCGCTTCTTTTCGAAAGAAGTCCACTAGAAAGTCTGTGGGAATGCAACAGCAACAATTTATATCAGCCAAAATCCCTACTGTCTGCTAGTAAGCGATCATTTTACACATGCCTATGCAATGCCTACTATATTCCGCCCTTCTTACGTTCTCTTTGTGTTTAAAGAAAACAGCACCGTGGGCAGTCCTTGACTAAGCACAAGACGGTGAAGAAAGTGGTTTCCAGTTTGGCCGTTGTCAGTTCTGCTTAGCTTCTCGAATGGAACACGACTGACTGCGGCTAAAGCATACGGCTTGAATGATCCAACTTGTTGCCTAATTTTAAAGTATGGTTTTCAACCGTCCATTTACACCCTTGTTTGAGGAATCTGATAATTTTGCTTCATATGTGACTTCAAACCCATTCATCATTTTGCACCTAGTTTTTAGATGTGATATGATCTTTATCATTTACTCACCGTTGATGAGATCGCTTGTAGGTTTCGGTGTTCTTTACACAAAGTACCAGGAACATACTTTCCATACATTCCCCCATCACACAGGCCCACGTGACTCCGGAGAACCCGGTCTCCAATCTGGAGTCGGAACGAAGAAGCGGCGTACGAATTGATGAACCGGATGATCCGATTGATCTATCGACACTAAGTCTGTCCCAGTTGGCGCGTGTTCATCGTTCACTCAAATCAACTCAACATCGTCGCAATCGTGCTCGGGCTTTGTACGAAGAGGCTGTTAAGCATGCTTTGTGGATCGAGGATGTGAACGCGTTTCGTGGGAAGCGGTTGGTTTTTTGTTCAACTCCTGTCTCATTAATTCTTATTCCTGCACATCGATCTATTTTGTTAGCTAGTGTAGATATCTGTCTCGTATTGTAACCAACCGAATGTGTGTTGTAAATGCGGTGTGTTGTTGTCGACGGCAGCTTTTATTTCAATACGTGCAAGCATAAGATCTTCATTTGTGAGCGCTGTCAACAGATTACGAGCTTTTTCTTAGGTCCTCAGGCTGTGATTAGCACGGCTATCCCCTAATATTATGTTTGTTTGTACTGCCGTTCAATCGCCGGGCCATTTCGGAAAGAGAATACGCTTTTAGTTTGCCTGGTATGGTCGGCATATTCAGGTAGTGACCAATTTCTCCCTGCTCGCTTCACGTTTATCACTCAGGCGTCCTGTCTCCGCGTTCCTACAAGACTGTCACGGAAGTGTGCTGCACAAGTGCGCCTCCAAATGGAGTAGCTGTTTACTTCTCGTCCAGTGGTATTGGCGTTGTTACTTACGCATGTGGCTGCTTCGAGTATTGGCAGTTGTGTTATCCTTGTTGTCTCTCATTATGGTATGGAGCGAATGCACGTTCTCTGTGAGAACCCCAACACTATCGTTGGTCGCTCTGCTGTTGAAGGCAGAAGCCAAAGAACGGGATTATTTCCTACTCGAGGTAAGGTTCTTGATGGGTTTTATTCGTAGGTTTTGTTATCATTATTACAATCTTAAATGCTTGCCGCACCGTATTCTATTTTATCCACAGTAATGTTCGTGGGAGTTGTAACTACAGTTGAAATGAATCAGAAGCGAACTGGTTATCAGTCACAGTTCTTATTGCAAGCTAGTACCTTTACTGTCCTCTGGTCAGCAAAACTCGTTGGATTGTATTATAATGCACTTCGTCCTCAGTTCGTTATATGACATGCATGCCCATGAAAGCCTGTCACCCGTTTGTTTGCATGGTATGGGCACCTGAAGGTAAGACGTTTGAGTTTAGGCTTCGTGACTGATTCTTCCTTCTTCTCTCTTTTACTTCCATATTTTCCCCCCAAATGATCTTGTAATTAAGCATCACTATTAACCTCCGATATTTTGCTCTGGATGTAAGCACTGATTCTTATTGTTAAAGACTGATCAACTTACCTTTGTGTTCTACATTCGTTGTCTTCATGATTATCATCATAGGCAGGAATATATCAGCGGTTCTCATTGATGCTTAACTGTCATACGACCCTGAAGATAAAGCAAGCCCTGGCACTGTCATTCTACAGACAGCAGTACAACCTGAATTACTGTAGGTTAGTTCACTGATATTGACGAGCACAAGATTAATGCTTGTGATTACCCGGATTTCGTTGAATATTTCTCTCTGTATGTGAGTAGTCGTTTACATCTAATCATCATGTAATCGGTGTGCTTCCTTGTGATGTACAAGTTGAAACGTGTTTACCAATGGGAGTGCGTCATGAAAGTAATTACCAAAAGCACTGCGTTTACTTCGTCCTCTAACGCTGTGATGTGATTTTCTTTGAGCTGAGACCGAGCGTTATGGTTTACTTCTTACAATTTATTTTTATATCATGGCGAATTAAAACTTCACTGCGTTTGATTTCATATTGTTGTCCTTGAAGTGCATGTTATATTTAGAAACTGGTTTCCAAAATTTTCTCTGTATTAACTGCTGCATTTCTAGCGAGCTGAATACGTGGTTCGATCATGTTTTATGTTTAGTTTCATTTGTTTTTTTTTCAGTTATCCTCATTCTTGACGCTGGGTTATTTGAGCTTTGCAGTGTTTTACACGGTGTTTCGATTGCGGATTTTCAACTTCTATCGTCTAGTCGGTAGTCATCACACGGATGAACACTCGCTTTTGTTCTGTGGAGCGTAAGTTGTCCATCTGTGTTTTGACGGGCATCCCTTCTTTACCAGGTTAAGCAGGGTGTGGTAATAACTGGAAATTCGAAGGTGTTTATCTGTTCGATCCGCATATCTGGTGTGTCCCAAATGTATTTGTTCCCCTAAAACACAAACCTTTGCCATTTTTCAGGAAATGGTCGTTAAAAAGGCTGTCATTCTTTACCACGTTCTTTCTGTGTAATTACTTCCAGTTTTGTACATTAGGGAAAATCACATGTGTATTCAAGTGATTCAGTGAGGCTTTCTTCCATCCTTGCTATCACTTAATATTCAATTATTTATCGCTTGATGGATGGGTTCTCTTGTGGAATGTATAGTGTGTCCGTTATGTCCATGCAACAGATTAATGCTACCACAACCCGCAGGGGAAATGGTCAATGATTGAGCCGCAGACACCAGTTTTATGCAATTCGCCCATTTTCACTTATAGTGGGCTAAACTAAATACAGTCATTTCTGGGGGTCGGCATTTTTGTACTCTTACTCATCATCTGACAATACGAGCTGTATTGTAGTCTAGTCTAAAACTGCCACATGACTTTGGAACGGGCAGGATACGAGTTGGAAGTAAGCGTGGGTTAGTTCAGTTCGCATCTGAGCCGCTGGTTATTGTCCTTTCTAAAACAATCCAGACGAGACAGAGTGTTTGGTGTGGCGGACGACTAGCTGGCATCTTTAGTAAATGTCCAAACTATCTAAGTCCATGCAGACCCAAATATTGAGCTAAAGAATTTGTTTGAACTTTTCTGCAAATTACTCGCATCCTAACCTCTTCGTTGCTTGCCCGTTGGTATCATTCGATGTAAGCGATCGAACACAGACATCGATGGTTGAATACCTGAAGACGATTTACGCCTTCTGCCCTAAGCGGTCAGATTTTGTGACTGTAACGTTGCACTGCCGTCCTATATACACAACTATTAAGCTGTCATCAGAGGTGTCCTGGATTGTGGAATGCCTCCCTGTCCTTGAAAATACAAGCTTCTATTGCACTCCCATACTTACACTGTTGCTGCAAGACCGCTGTGGTTGTGTAGGTTTAATTTTGGATGGTGAAGTCGTGGAGTTAAGTGATCGGTTTGCGTACTTTCATAGTTATTGTCACAGGTTTTTCGTCTAGTATGGTTGGTTGCTTAAAATTGGTCGCCACTAGGAAGTGGTCTTTTTGAAGGGATCACTGCACATCGTTCGTGCGCACTCATCCGTAGCAACTAGCACAGTCATAAATTATATATATATATATATATATATATATATATATATGATGAAAAATGCGTCTTGCTGATCTAACCAACCAAGTGGCGAATTGTAATACTGATTCACTTTCGAGCTGGTTGTGGCTCAATAGTAGCGGTGCTTGTCTGCCACTCATATGATTGTGAGTCAGGACATGCGTTACCGCAGCTAAGTCCGGTCTAGATCTAGACAGCCTGACGGTATCTTCCAGACTACTGTCATCATCATAGACAGCAATACATCAATGGCTCACACTGATGCTTAACTACCATACAACCTTGAAGGAAAAACCTATATAGGAAGAAAGAAGAAGGAAAAAAAGGGGAGGGGAAAGTGACTCAACTACTAAAAATAGTTATGTCTATATTCAAACGTACAACATCAAGGCGCCTACGCCTTACATTTCACATGGTAACAAACCTTTTGGTGATGTAATGGTTGGGGATTCGAGTTTTCCAATAGAAATCTGATATCCTGGCAACTTATTGGCTCCTGTTTTATGGCGAAATAACTTTCATGGTGTCCATTACTAAGCCTATTCACCATGGTTTAACATCCCCCTAGTCAAGGATTCCACACATTCAGCTGCTTGTTCTTGCCTGCACTGATCTGAATAATAATGTGCGAGTGGATCACACCAACTATCTGAGTCACAATCGGAATTATAACCACGATTGTCTGGTTTTGTTGGTCAGTGGCTACATGTCTCATTCGTTCGTATTATTACTGACATGTTGGAAGGCAGTTGAAACCTATAACACTGCTCACATTTGATCGAAGTTTTTACTTTTTATGTGGACCTTCAGCCAGCTTCCTCTGAAAGGAAATCATTCATTCGAGTTTCGCTTTTGCTGGGGCCCACTGTTGTGTATATTCTTCCACCGGCCGAGATTTGAATTGCGGTTCGTTCAATTGTGTGGCGTACACCTTGATCATTGTACCATTGACGTCACAGTAAACCACCTTCGCCTGTGGGTGGTTCGCAGGTCGCCAAATCATTTCGAAGTAAACCGGTTCTGACGTGTTGTAACAAGAATAAAACTCTAGTCTATTAATTTTTGGTAGAAGCTGAACTGAAAGAAGATAAAAACCTGACTAATAATCCTATCTGAATTCGAAACCTACTACCATCCGCAAGCGATGTTCAGTTTACGTCAGTCGAAGTTCTCGACTACTTATCAGTAAACAGTGTCATTAATCGTACCTCCCTTCTATTATTTCTGCCTGATATGTCTAGAACAAACTGAATCAGAGTGAATAGCAGGAACGTGTATCGATTAATGCTTTTCCGCTTATCTATGCGGAGGACCGTTCGTTGCCATTAATGTACCATATTTCCTTATTTCGATTCTACTCAACTTTCCGCTCCATTTACTCTATTTTCACTAATCTCGTATGGCATCCCTTCTGAATAAGTCGCCGCAACACAGACGGCTAAATGAGCACGCTGTCCCCGACTATATAAAACTCTCATTTCAGTGCGGACGTTTTCTTCTAAACGATAACCACAAAATGGATCAGCAGTAGCTTGACATTTGGGAAGCTGTTTGACAAAAGGACGATGCTTTTACTTACGTGTTCGATTACAGCGACATACTATCCGGATAAATTGTTGAATGCTTCTCGTCCTCTCTTGGACTCATCAGTCGACTCGCAGCCCGGCTCTGTCTGCATGATAAATACTAAGTGCCGAAAAATCCTTAATCTAGTGTAGTAAGGATGAGCGATCGTAATATACTACTCACACGACTACTATTCAGTAGTAGGACCAGAGCATATATTTTGCCATCAAAGTAGCCGCAGGAAGAAATATCGGAGTGCAGCATTGCTCAAAATGGTCCTTGTTACGTCTGGTGTCTGTGACAACCGAGACGGTCTGGGCCGAGTAACGTATGCAAATGAGTGTTTTTGTTTGTGATCCTGTTTAAGCGCTTGACCCATGTGTTGCTTTCTTGAATAAATCACCCTTGTGCCATCCGCGTTCCTGGCTGACAACACTAGAATTGCTTTAGGGTCTAGCGTCGAAGGTGATTAACACCACTTCCTCGGTTTTAACTATTTCCAAGTTCAAACAACGATATCTTTCGTTTCATTGCGTCTTGTTACGCACGTGGTTACGTGAATTTAGTTTTGGACAATGAATCTATGAAGATCGTCGACCTGCTCGTTTAGTCACAAGATTCGGTCCTCAGTAGCGAGGCCGCTGGTAGTGTAGTGAAAGTTCGTCTCCCCAAGGCTAGGGTGGTCCTCCCAGATGTAGATTGTCAATATCGACAGGGTGGCGTCTTTCGAACTCGCTTAGTGCGAATACGAATTGATCGTAGAACGGCTGTCACTCCGCGATTATGAAACGTGTCCGCTTGATGTGAAGGACGTAACCCGTCTTAAAATTTTCGACCATTGGTATTAATAAATAAACAACGTTAAGGTTTGGGAGTGTGTACTCAATGAAAGTCAAGCAAGTTCGTTTGTTCAATCTTTAGTGATTCATAAGTCCGGATGTTTAGGCCACGTATTAAGGATACCGACCAGTTGTCTGTCACATCGAGCACTATTTGTCAGAGTGGTTGGCATTTGAAGCAGATGGTCGATGACTTGGCGTAGAGAAACGAAGATGGGTTATGTTCTGGTTGATCGTTTGAAGTCAGACATTGTTTGTGTCGCCTTGTCTACCTTTTGTGTTTGAAGTAGTGCTTGGCTTTTCTTCTGCTCATGTCAATCACTGACCTACTATTACAGATAATGATGAGGACAGACAGTCTGTGAAAGTCCCATCCCAACGCTCTTGATCGGCATGCTTTGCGTATATTTAGCAAATTGGATCATTCCAGATCAACAGGTGTTGTAAACAATATTTTCAATGTTTGTGTAAGTTTATTGGTAAATTACCCGGTTTACCAACAATTACTCTCATTTTGAATTTACCCTGCATCATTTCATTGGTACTATGGATTTGCATGCCGAAATATTGCTTCACTCTTTCGGTTAACATTTCCCCCGTCTTTTTCTTGCTTCCCAATGATCCTTCCTTTGTCCATTGAACACAGTCTACTCTGCCGGCTTACGCCTTCTTTATGTTTGAACTTCCTTGGTCTGGCTCATTTGGACAGCCACTTATCCCAGACCACGTTGGTTGTTCCTAGAGCGATGGCTAAAACGCTGGATGCTCTAGCAGACTCGATGGCTGGTGCGAACACAGTGGGACAGGTGTTTATCTCGAGTTCTAATTTCTCTGTGGAATCCTCGTACACACAGTTCATGGGACATTTGGACATGATACCGTTTATTGCCAACGGTTTCAATATTTATTTCCCAATCCTCGTACTACTCCTATGCCTGCTGACCTACTTCCGTTTTGGTTCTCGGGTGCTTCATCAGCTCGGAGTAGAGCAACTGATCGAAACTCCGGCTTACGGTACTGATCGTTCAGGCCAGTCAGTGAATTCACTGGCCGATGATGCGATTCAAGACGGCAGATTGCTTTTGCGAAAAGGTTAGAACGAACCTATTTCCCTATTATGTTCACGGTTTCCGCATCTGTTCTCACTCACGAGCACCTGACGCCAGTGGGCAGTTTCTCTACAGAGTAGTTCTTATCACTTAGGTAATTCAGCGTGATATATCACAGCTAAATTAATTTTTGCTTTTCACATGATATCGGAAAATGCTCTCACTTTGATATTCTCCAGTACATCGGAGTGTTCTTTCCTGAATATCGTTTCTACTGTAACTGAACATAATAAGACAGTTTTAACGAAAGCTGCCAGAACTGGGTGATGGTGGGGACAGATGCGTTACATGCGAATTTATCCCCCAGAGTTACTTTGCAGTCATTTCCCCAACAGCTGCAATTTGTTTCATTTATCCTACCTGGACGAAGTTTTAGCCAGTGGTTCTAATGGTCATAGAAAATAGTAAGCAACGGCAACACAACTTGCAAGGTGGCAAAGGAAAGACAAACATTGGAGGTTATTTTAAAACCAACTAAAGACTAACCGTTCTTTTAAATCTGTTTTTGTGTTTTTTACTTGGATATGGAATCATTGAAGTCTTACAGTTGATCGGGAACTTCATCTGGATAGGTAATAGCGATAGTCATACGATGGGTTCGAATCGCAGTAACCTCTGGTGTCTTTTCCTTTGTTCGGAGGGCCCAGCGTGTTACTTGATGGATAACAGTGGTTAAAAAACCGCTAATCCAACTTAAATTTTATTAGCAGTTAGGTGTTGGAAAATACTACGGTTATTAGATCCCCAATTGATTTGTCGATGATTCACTGTTTTCATTTATGTTTGAGTTTAAAACTACGTTGTTTTACACGTCTCTGCGAGGTTATGTTATCGCCACACTGTTCATCTCCGAGACCCTCGAGTCAATAGTATTTTGGTTGTCACTGGAGATCTGTTCTTGTAAGTGAAAATGACAGTCACAATATCCCACCGCTCGGAACACTACCATTTTTTCAACTTATCGTTCTTTACTTTCTTCCATTAAAGTGATCTTTCATTTCTTGAGGGTATCCACTGCACGTCGGTCTGGAAAGTTGTTGAATTGTTATCCGCTTTGCTGACTTGTATGCCTTCTCTGCTGCCTGACTATGTTATGAGTTCACAGGAATAGCTCTGCCTCAGAAGCGAAGACTTTGTGACATGTCTTACGTGGTTGATAACACGATCTCCAACCGAATTGTCAACTGAAGACCCAGTTGACCCTCTCGCGTATGTTAAGCTGCATCAAACGGATGTGCACGCTCTGTTTTGTCAAGTTGATTGGTTAGTTTATCCAAACTTACTTGGACTCTGATCTTGTATGAATGAATTACCATTCCGTTAAGAGACTACCTGTCACTTGAAAAACTGTACATACGTCTCGTTTGTCATCATATTGACCTCTTTGGTCTAGTTGTGTTCGATCGTGAAAATGAGTTGATACGTCGTAACAGTGGATTCCAAATTTTATGCAAGCGTATGCTTCAGTTCTTGTCAGCTGTGATTGTTTGATTATCTGATTTAAGCAGATGGGGTCGCACCACTTTCATCGACTTCTAGATCTCAGATCGTCTGTTTAAAGTCGTTCTATCCTGATTTCCTGTGTTAATGTTGGACCTCTCTGACAGTGTTTATTCTGGCATATTTCAGACTGAAGTTAGCAGCTTCTATATTGTTAACGGTTGGTAAGATGGATGCGTTACACAGATTTGCTTGGATGCTTGTTTTTATGTCTGAGCAGCGTGGTATATGAACTAAGCAAGATTCACGCGACATCAGACAATGCCCTGAGGTTTGTATTCTAAATTGCTTACCATTTCTAAAAATATTTCGTTTCGATTGAATCACTGTTGACTTTTCCCTCGACGTTATTTTATTTTCCGCCCTTGTCAGAACGTATGACGATGTTCCGTAACTCGCGTTCATATGCAAGCGATGCGGACTCAGACTCCGAACAAAGTAAGACTTCTTGTCCGACCCTTGCATTTGCTCAATGTTCTACGGCTCGCGTATCATGTTGTGCTAGTAAATAGGTTCTTCATACAAAGAGGTCGTATCACCCAATCATCATCCACTCATAGGTAATAGTGCTGTAGTCTGAGCGATCGTTCACCTCGACAGTGACAGGGAAGGTTCCAGAAGAATAGACCACCGTTAAAAAGAAGGTGCAAAAACTGGATAGAATAAGATTAGGCAGAAGAGCCGACGATGGTGTGGATCCAGTAATCTACCACAAATTATGTACTAAATTCTCTCTCACATCGACGTTTT